>OMNW01024934.1:0-18248 GCA_900303245.1 Selene dorsalis
ATATGTGTGTGTGTGTGTGTGTGTGTGTGTGTGTGTGTGTGTGTGTGTGTGTGTGTGTGATTATGTGCATGCATGCGTGTGGGTGTGTGTAATAATTAATGTCTGCAGGGGCCAGAGAGAGAGAAAGAGAGGGGAGGTGGAGAGATAGAGAGAGAAATGCTCTACTGACCTTCTAAAACAGAAACTACCCCCTGCCAGGTTCTATTGAGCAAGGCATCACCTCTAAATCTTGCAGTTCTGTTGATGAACTGACTGTTTTTGTAAATTTGACCCAGAAATGTTGCAGCTTAAAGCTCCAATACTTATATTTATATCATATGAATATGAAATCTGTGTTTCAGAGATATTTTGTGAAGCTCTCAGAAGTTCATGGAGTCCACCGGATGATGGAAACATTGCATCACATCGTCTCTGCAGACCTGTCAGTTGTGTTCTCCACCACAGGCCTGTTTTCTGAGTGAAGATTTCAGGTGTGTGTTTCTCTGTGCACTGAGACTTTGATAATTTCACAGTATTAATGTAGAATTCAGCCCTGCTTTATAATCACACTACGCATGGACCTTTACCTTTAGACTGTATGGAGGTTTGATATAGACTTGGGATGTTTCTACTAAATGTAGTAAAAGAAAAAAAAATGTATTAAAAAGCTGATACAGACATTTTACTGATCTTTATATAACAAGGTGACATGCAGGTTAATTACTGAATAATATAAAACTGATAATATCAGAAATATTAACCAGAGCTGGAGAAGGCGTGTTAATGTTTGTGATGACATTAATGACACATCGCTGTGATGTCTGGGTGTCCACATACTTTTGATCATATAATGTGTGTCAAACTAGACTCTCTCTCACGCACACACACACACTGGTGAGAAAACTGTGAAGTGTGTCTGTGTGTGTGAGTGAGAGAGTAGGGATTAGTATTGGTGGAGAGGATTATCTAGACGACGGACTGGTTGCCTCTATAAGTGCCTCTCTCTCTCTCTCTCTCTCTCTCTCTCTCTCTCTCTCTCTCTCTCTCTCTCTCTCTGAAGAGGTCTTGGAGTGCCGGGCGATAAAGAGGAAAACCAGCCATGGGGAGCTCACTTAGACACACTCTTTGAACATCCTCCTCCTCCAATCTGTGCCACCTCCACACTCTACTCCTCTTCTCCTGCACCTCCATGCTCTGCAGCCTTCCTCCTCTCTTTCTCCCTTTTTCCTCTCCTTCTATGTCTGCAGCTCCTCTCCCTTCCTTCTCACCATCTGCACTTTTCTCTGTTATTCACAAACAAAACTACTTCAGCTTCTCTCCTCTTTTTGTCTGTTCCTCCACCCTCTTTACCCTCCCACCCCCTCTTCCTCCTCCTCTTCTTGCTGCTCTTGCTCTTCCTCTTCCCATGTCAAAAGCTTCTCCTCACCCTCCGTAGCATCTTGTCTTCCTCTCTCTCTTTCACCCTCTCTGCTCTAAACAGTTTCTTCCATTTTTACCTGAACTAACCTTTCATCTTTGACTTTCTTTTTCCTTATTTTTTTAACCCTTTTTCAGATGCGATTTCTCTTGTTTTTTCACTTGTATTGTTTATTTTTTCTCTTCACTATCCTCAGCGTTTATCTCTATCTGACATTTGAAGATATCTATAAGTAGTATTAATAGTATTTACATTGTTAAACCTGCAGCCCTTGACACTTTAGCTAATTAGTGTTTAATGACCAGAGAAGAAACTCACTGGCCCATTAGTGTCTCCACATTTCCCTGTCATAATGGCTTATGTAAAGCGCTGGCACGCGTCCCTCTGTGGTTAACGGGTTTAGACACCTTCACATCCTCCACTGGCTTAAGTCCTGACACCGACATGTCGCCTCCTCTTCTACGTGACGACAAAAGAGGATTCACCTCCCATGACACACACATACACACAAACTTGATACGTGTCGAATGGAGCTTCCTGTAATACCACACTGGAGTCCAAATCCACATGTGGCCTCGGAAGGCTGGTGAATGGAGAGCATCTCATGCTGATGAAGAGGTCAGCAGTCTGACTTCTGGAGGCACAAGACAAAGCAGAGGTCACAGAGATGGGTCTATGGTGGACATCAGAGAGATGTTATCTCTAGAGCTTTACATCAAACATGTCTGGAGCAGTTTAGGACTCAAATATTTTCACCTTAAACACCTGTAAACATCAGACTTAGCTTCTCTCCTTTAAATGAACCTCATGCAATTTGTTACACATGGGAATCTGTCTGTCATTCATTCTTTCCAACACTGCTGATAGGTTCATTAAGCTCCCTAAAGTTAGCAGGACTGGAATTAGACATGTTTTTCTGTGCCAACAAATCCCAGATCTGGCAGCAGAACTAGAGTGTCCAGTTAACCAGCTACTTGTTGTCAATCCCTCATTTAAACAGGAAACCTCACAATGACTTCACTGTGAACTCAAAGTCAGTATTGTGGCAGTTCAGTTCATCTCATAGAGATGAAAATGAACTAGTTCACATTCATTTGTTCCTGCCTTTAAAAAAAAAAAAAAAAATAGTCCACTGTTGTTTTTTCACAACCCTAATGGGGATTGGGTGAGGGTGTGATACTCCTCTTTAAAGCCAGAGCCATTAAAGGGATTAACCTACAATGTGACAGTCTGTGTGGGGCAGCTGGGTAATCTGTACCTGCATCAACTGACATAATGACAGCTCTTGTGTGGCACATGTAGCTCTGTTTATTTATTGTTGCTCTTTATTATTATTACTCATATGGTAAGTAGCTGCATTGCTGCTGATTGACTGGTTCCTGGTCATTTACTTATTAACAAGATTGTATTAAGTCTAAATTTTAGTTTCTAAACTGCAGAGCCGCCTGATACTCTGATACTCTGTTTTACTAATGTTAATGATAAGGCGGAGCAGTCACACGATCAGTCCTGCAGACAGCAGGCTACCTGTAGATACCTGGTCCAGACCATCCAGACACCTCTCTTGACCTGAAGTTGTTAACCTCATCAGCTCTCCAAGTTATTTAAGTCTAAATTGTCCTTTAAACAAACAAACAAACAGTGTCCTCTTGCTGACACTCGGTGTCGCTGCAGTCAAATGAAGCTCCATAGACACAGGGTCAGACACAGTGTTACCTGTTTCTCCACCAAGGGATAAGAGCGGATTCAGCCCTCCAACCCCCACCCACCCAAGTGTGGCTCCACCTGCCCCCTCACTGTGACCAGCCCTGGATATGAGTTTAATCCAAATACATAAAGCGTAAAGATACAAATTTACAGTGACAGCACGACAGAGCTTGTTTATGCAGTGGTGTAAACGAGCCAGAATAATAAACTAGACTCAAAGCACAGACCTCAGCTGACAGTAGTGAGACACACCGTCATGTCATTCACCAGAGTTCAAGAAAAAACTAATCAAATTCTTTGTAAAGGATCCAGATCTGCACAAAACTGTAATAAGTTCTATGGACCACAAATCACCCCTGCACCAAGATCAGTGCAAATCAACTCAGAACCAACAAGAAAACAAATAAATAATCAAACAAAGCAAGCAAACTAACTCCTCTTCCTCCCCTAGAGAATAATTTTTGATTAATGTTAAAATTTCTGAGCAAGCAAGGATAAAATATATTTTTTAAAAAATCTAATTTGACCACATATCTAACATAAATTCTCAATTTTATGTTATTTTTCATTAAAATAACTCCTCAAAAACATTACACAAAGTTGTGGAAATGGAACTCTTACAATCACCATCTTTACATTTACAGCTTGTCTCAGTCTCTGTGTTAATTATTGTCCTGTCTAAGAACTTTTCAGTGACACTAAGTCTCAGCAGAGGGATTGACCGGCCACGCCCGGCCACACTGTTGTCTACACAGGACAGGCTTAATGGACTGGCTGCTGCTGCACAGACTTCACCAGGCACAGATAAAGTGGCTGAACTTCTTTATTCAGACAAAGAGGAGCTCACTGGGACGTGAATAGCACACATGAGAAATTTAAGTAAAGACAAAGAGATACTAGTGATAACATAAAATGCTGTAGAAAGAGTATAAATACATGGATGTCAGATTTTTCCATCTTCTCCATGTCTCCTGAATGGTGAGTGGATGGACCTGTCGATCACACTGTGTCACTGAGTGTTAATGAGATTGACCTGCTGTGACAGGGTCAGAGGGGGCGGAGCTTCATCCACTGGTGACACATCAACAACAAACCAACACGTCTAAAGATGTCTGAAGATGTTTTCACTATTTAACACAAGACTAGGTTTCTCACAATAAAACACAACCTTAGAGTTTTCAAAATAAAAGACAACCCTATAGCTCTCACAATAAAACAGGTTTCTGAAAGTCTCCGTTTTAGGACCTTGAAAAATGTTCAGAGGAAACATAGCAGAAGAGATTTAGAGTGTTTTAAACGGAAATATGAGTTGACATGACCCTGAACCTCATCAGTCTGACATACTTTTATTTTACATACATACGCTTCTCTCCTTTCCCCAATTGACATAATGTTGTAGCTACTGCAAACTGATCAATATTTGTAAAAGAACTGATTATCAGAGGTGTTCAGCTAACTTCATAGCTTCGGCTTGTCTGCTGTGATTAGTAGAAGCTCTCATGACCACCCCGCACCTGACCAATATCATACAGCAGAGTTCACCTGATGGTCACCTGACTCTGGAAGAGCTAGTGGTCAGTTTATGCATCCCACTCGATATTTCTGTATTTATTTAAGCTCCCAATTCAAATAATGTTTTTAACTTTCCCTCACCTGCTGTAGAACAGTAGATGATGAAAAGAAACACTAAGGTGAACTGTCATCTGTAGTACACTCATCATCAGATGGTTAAAGTGTTACAGCTGATACCAAATATTTAAGTGTTTGTGTGTGTGTTTGTGTGTGTGTGTGTGTGTGTGTGTGTGGTGAATAAATAGTTTCTCAGTCTGTGAAAGACTTAATTTCTCTGCTTGTAAATGGGATTAGCCTGTAATGACAACAAGGCGTTCAGAGATCTAAGTGGGCAGAGCCTCGGTGAGGAGAGCTGCATTAAACTTACACTTACACATTCATCAAGAGATGATCAATGAGGAAATGTATTAAATCACACAACACTTTTGTTTTTCTTTCTTTTTATTTCCTGTGTTTGGCATCAATAAAATGATTAGCATCCTGCGCATCACATCAAACAAACAGAGATTTCCTCCATTAGATCAAACATTGAGAGAAAAATGAAAGCACATTCTTGATACTTTATTTCTGTTTGTATTTTCTCTGAAGATTTCTGCTTTGTCATGATCCTGTAAAACCTACAGATAAAGAAGAGAAAGAGAAAAGAAGAGGGGGCTGTTGTTTAGTTTATTTGTCTTTTTTATTCATCTTGTGATGGGAAAGTTGGGGAAAGAGGGAGGGGAACATATGCTTTAAAAGGCAATAAGTGGTATGTGCATTACTGGGTGAGCCGCTGTGGTGCCCATGCTTCCCATGCACTTTAAAATTTACATTTAAATTAGCGAAAACAAAAAATTACCATTCTCACTAGAATGAGGCAAATATAGGTGGTACCATCTCAGATGGATAAATACATAGACTTCACTTTGTAGCAGTAGTGGGACACGTACAGGTCTGAGAAGGCACAAAAATACTATAAATTCAGAAAACAACTCCATGAATTTCACAGCACATGAGCTGCAGAAACTCACAACACAACAGAAGTGTTTCCAGGGACATAAAAAAATTATGGAACTGGAAGAAGTTGTGTGGATTGCTCCCTGTTAGTGGAGCTTAAAGACAAGGTGAATTTGTTTGGATTACAATAACGTCAACATCACATGATTCAGATGTTGATAGTATGTACAGTTAGCTTAGCATTAGTCCTTAGCCAGGTTTGTCACATTGTCCACAGAAAGACTTGTGTTTCGTTGTCAGCTTTGAATGCACGTGTTGTCAAACTGATGAGGATGTTTTCTGAATTTGTTGCACACTTGTGTCTTTGTGTGTATTTTCTGAAGTGGCAGTGACTTTAGCTCTCTGGGCCACATACAAAACATATTCATATCTACTCAGTTGCTGTGCCTTTGTTCATGTGTAGTTTAATAAGGCATTTTAATTGGGATCGTTTCTATGGGTTACAGAGTCTGATGAGGAGGCAGATTTGCAGATTGCATATTTTCTTCCTGGGTTTCTTCCTCTTTATTTTGTCCTCTTCAGTCTTTTGTGCGTCATCACAACAAACTGTGGCTGTAAACATTTGTAACTCTCATTCTACTTCAGCCTGACAGCTGAATGATATGGGAATAAACGTGCACCGTGTGTTTTGAAAGTTATTGTGTGCAGGAACGTTCCAGTGACTCATAACTTTCTGTCCACAAACCACAAGAATGTCTTTCATGATAGGCATCTCCCTTTAGAGGGAAACTCTCCATTTCCTTTTCAGTGCTGGTGCAAGAAGAAACATTATTAAAAACATTTCTCAGAGCTGAGTGTTTTGTCCAGTATGTTGACTGTGAATGTGGTCACTGAAAACAGGGAAGAACACCGGTCAGAGAACCAATAGAGAAGAGGAATGGCTCCATGAGACAACAAGTAGCACTTGAACCCCATTAACCCTGAGTGTCATGCATCGCCTTCAGTGTGTGTGTGTGTGTGTGTGTGTGTGGACATGTTTCAAGGATGAGCTTTTCTTTTATTCTTTCTATGAAATGGTGACTGCTGATGAAAAGAGAAGAAAAACATTTTCTTATTGCATCGGTGTGTCTGTGGCTGTGTTGCTAACCTCTGACATGACCATTATAGACGATGTAGAGTGTCTATGTAATCGTCTGAAGTTCAGAAAATGAAGTTTTCAGTAACGTGAACTCAGGGAATATTCACAGATTTTCCACTGCACCATGTGTGCAATGTGATAATGAGTTAATTGTTTACATATGGCCAGCTGCTATAACAGGGTGTTGGAGCTGGCTGCTCTGCTTGCACTTTTTATATTACATTTTATTGCCCTTATTTTTTTTTAATTTCTTAAATTGTTTTGATTTTTCTTAAATGTTTTTATTCCTCAGTGATATCAAAATTTCATTATATTGTTGTCTAAAGCTACTACTACTGCTGCTGCTACATGCTTACATATGTTCTTGCCCTTTTGTCATGTATTGCTTGTTGTTTTCAGGTCGTCCATCTGTCTCACTCTCATTGACACAATGTCTCAGTAACGTCTTTATAGAACTTTGGCATAAACTTTCATTTAGACTCAATTAGATTTTGAAATCATCAGATTTTGGCGGTCAGAGGTGAAGGTTAGTGTGACCTCACAAATATGAAAAAGTCACTTCTGGTCTACATTTGCTGCTGTAACTCAGGGGGGAGAAACTGTGACCATGTTGCTTGTTACTCATCTGGTTTGGTGGAGAAAACAACCACAGGGCAGAGATGCTAGTTTTCTTTGAGTCTCTTCTCTCTTTGAAAATTGGTTTAAAAAACTCTGGAAGACCCGCAATATATGTGATCTGATGAAAGGAGGTGAGATGATGTTGTGAGGCCAAAGAGGAAAACACGAAAAAAAGACGTGTGGTTGTTTGGTCCCGACCTTCATATCACTACAGAGATGTTTTCAAGGTTCTCTGGCGTCTCGAGGAAAATAAGAAAACAAACTGAAAAACCAAGGTGACGACTGAATTCAGCTGGCTTAGATCAGAGACTGGATGTTGGCCAGATGGCAGGTCTGCGCAAAAACACCATTAAAACTTTATAAATTATATTATAATAATATAACATTATAAATTTCTTCAATAAAATACAGGAAAAAAGTTGAAACAAAAGAATCTACACTTTTTGCATTTAAGTTTTCCTGATTCGATAAGGAGGCAGACGGCTGGAAAGCGATCTCCATGTCTTACTCTATGATGCTGTGAGAGGAGAATACTCAGCTTAATTCACATTATGCCACTCTGGAAATACTGAACAGTCACAACTGTTTGTCAGCTTTACTAGGAAAAAAAAAACAACCTAAAGTCTTCATTTATGGATCATCTGGGTTAAGCCGCCTCATCCTTATGTTTATCCACTTCCTTTTTACTCAGTCTGCACAATTATAAATAATATTAACTTCTCTGTCATCTTCCCCCTTCTTTTAATGTGTTTCAAAATGTACCTTTTCATTAATTGTATGTCACGTGGTATAATTATAATGCAAATCATATTCATAACAGTAAATAGAGGAGTTGTAGCCCCTCCCTGCTTTTCTTTAAGGAACTAAAAATGAACTAAACAGTTATTTACCATATAATATGTTTTTTGTGTTACCGTAACTGTTGTATCTGCTTACCCCACCCTGGATTTCATAAAGAATTTAAAAAACAAAAACAAAAAGCGACCTCCTTTGGCCTTTCACAGCCATTCAGAATCGACTTCGAATGGCTTCAATGTGAATGAGTGATAGAGGCAGCAACCAATAACTGAGCTCATCCACGTATCCATATGAGAGAATTGCGTTCCTTGGTTACGCTCGCTGGCTCCGCCCACACCTCTCAATCGCGCTGCACCTGACGCAAGGACTCCATTTTGTAACGAGTGTTGGGCCTCGCGGATGCTTACGACTGGAATAATTTTAAGAAAAAAATCATTGGATTTCCGTGAAAGGTGGAGCTTTACTGACTGAAGATGGAGAAACAATGTGGGAATCGACCGGGAATCGAACTTCTCCCCAGGATACAACCGAAAGTCTTATGTTCTGAACAGGTAGGACCAAGAGCCGAGCTTGTTCTGCTGATTTGTGATGAAATCCATAACTGTTTTCTGAGCATTTCATTGTCAGTTCATGTGCAACTGGTCTTGTTGCCGACTGTGCATTTTTCTGTTTTCTTTGTTGAATATTATGAAGTTTTGCAAGTTTGTAGTCATGACACAGATAACTGGCCTGCAGTTATACAGAGGCCGTGCAGACCTGATGACTCCCATAGACGCATAGTGAAAACTTTCTAGTGATCAAAGTGATGCAGGTGGACGTCAGCTGTAGTATCAGCTCCATCACCGGGGGTCAAGGGCAGGTTTTCCTTCTAATCGCCAGCTGACGCCGCT
Organism: Selene dorsalis; assembly: GCA_900303245.1. Taxonomy (NCBI): domain Eukaryota; kingdom Metazoa; phylum Chordata; class Actinopteri; order Carangiformes; family Carangidae; genus Selene; species Selene dorsalis. Next base: position 9,056 of record OMNW01024934.1, read on the forward strand.
GATTAGCACACTTTCAAATGAAGAATAAAAACCAATATATCATTCAACTTCTGCAGTGTTCAGTCATAAAACAGAACCTGCATCCCATCAGATGTCTCTCATTCACGAGTCTGAATGTCTCGTTGTTTGTCACTTGGATGTCAGTGGGCCATGGATGTCGTTTCCCTGACACAAAGCCACTGGCTGCTAAAAGGATTGACACCTCCAGCCGAGTCAGTGGGGTCGACTGTGCACCCAAAACCCAGTCTGCACGGTGTTGATGCTTTGTTTCTCCCCGTGAATATTCAGCCTAATTGTTTTTATTTTCATATTCAACCCTCAGCGGGACACATAGTTTGATTTAACAGGTTTGAGTGTTGACAGATGTCACACAAGTACTGCACCCCTATGTAGAGCTGTGTGTTAGTGGGTGAGTGTGTGTGTGTGTGTGTGTGTCACTAAGTCGATGGCTACTTAAATGGATTGACCTCTCCAGCCATGTCAGACTGGTCAGCACAGGTGCTGCAGAGCTTGACCAAAGAGCCTCAGAGAGTTTTAGTGACCAAACACTTGTTATCTGAATCAGGTTGTTACTTAGAGGGAGAGAGAGAGAGGGACAGAGAGGGAATCTGATTATTAAAATGATTAAATTCAACATGTAGGAAAGCAAACCACAGTAGTTTCATTATGACATCAAAGAAGTGAAGGAGAATTAATCAGGACCAGGTTGAAACAGAAGCTCAGTATGAGGGCATTGGAGTCTTAACTTTAATTCTAATGTGAGAAATCCTCCTTTACTGAGTACAAGCACAAACAGGGCTGAAATAGAGAAATGTTAAAACAAGCCGGAAGAGAAAGTTGAGCCAGTGAAATGATAAATATATGGAAAGAAATAGGTTAACAGGAGGTCAAGATAAATTATATTCAAGCATCAGGTTTTAGTTTTCTGACATTTATATAGAACTGAGAAGTTCAAAAGAATATTTTTACACAATAAGGGGATTTAGTGAAACAACATTTATGTATAGACTACAGCATTTTGTTATGATTATGACTCTTGTGAACTATGAATGCCAACGCTTGTTCTTTACAATGACTCCTTGGATATCCATCAGTTCTGATCAGGTTACAAACATCAAACAGCTGCTCTGTTGTCCTCTTCATTTGAGTAGTTCTACTGAGGTCAAACTACATCGGGGCACCGCTTTAAATGTAAGTTACAGCAAGGAATTATGGGACAGCATTTCTCCTTTCCTTTCATAAAGACAGGTATCACTGAAGCTCCGCCTCTCAGCTTGTGTTATGATACAGTGACAATGATTTCACTTAGCTTGAACCTAAACAAAAAACACTCTTCTACTGTGGCCCATACATATTTCTATTTTCACCTGTTTCCCTAATGTTCTGTTTTGGGGCTTTTATTTTGAAGGAGTGAGACTGTATGAACACCTGCTGTCATGCAGGGATCTGTACCTTCTGGAGCCTTGAAACTTTCTTCTGTTTGCACTTTTAACTAAAGGATTTCTTCAAGGTTTCTTGACTGATAGGAGCCACAGCGGGAAGATTTGTGTCACGCTGTGTACATTTGCTCTCTGTTGTATCTGTGCACACATTTGTGTTTATGTCCAGTGCTTGTGTGTTTGCGTACAGCATGTTTGTTGTTCTTTTCTGCTGTTCTATGTGTTTATCTGTGTTTGTGTGTTTGCTTGCGTGTGTGTGTGTGTGTCTTTGTGGAAGCCAATACCACGGAGATGAGAAATAAATAGCATTTTTATCTGATTCCTCCCCAATATCCGTTTAAGCAAAGAGGAGCAATATCGCTGCGACGGTCGCTTCTCTGGAAAAAAAAAAGAAAAGAAAAAGGAAACCAGATGAAGAGCGGACGAGAAAAAAAAAACAGCACTGAGTAATCATTTTCCGCTCCTCCACTGTTATTCACTTTCTGTGTGTGTATGTGTGTCTGTTTGCTCAGGAAGCTTTTATGAGGTCGCTACATGAAATATATATTTTCTGCTCAGTAACTATGTAGGAAAAAGATTGAAACTAAAAAAAGGAAGCCATGTGAATTTTTTACGTGAGTTATTAGATTCGAGTGGATTGATTGTTCTCTAAAGGTGGGTTATAATTACCTGGCCACTGTGCTGATGGAGGTTATCGACCATTTAACTAAATGGGTTTGTGGCAGCAGCCTCACATTCAGAAATAATCCAGGTGAAAAAAGAAAAATGAGATGACAGGACATGTGATCATCAAGCAGCAGCAGCAGCAGCAGAAGCCATCGCCATAGATCCTCTGCAGATTTTCCCAGAAAAGCAACAAACACGAACTGATCAAGAACCTGGACTAAAGGTAGAGGAGGTCGGATTTAGACACAGATCGAGGTTTGGTCATCTTGAACATGTTTTACATCTCGGCCGTGTGTTGAAAAGTGTTCAAATCAATCTGGTGTTTAAAGACAGGCCCATTGTCAATGTTCTGCTGTGTTTGTGTCGACTGAACTGGTCTGAACGGGTTAAAACTGGTCTTGAACGGGTCTGAGCTGGTGGTCGTTTGTGTATGAAGAGCATCGGATGCATCTTGTCTTGTCAGGATAAAGGTGTGTGTGTGTACTTGACAATTCACAGTTTGGGGCAGTTTACTTCCTGGTGCCTGTTTTCAGACCTGAATTATGTCAGATGCTGTGATCACCTGCCTTCATACTTGTTTGCAGTTTGTTTATTTCATGTTCTTCTTACATAGACGAGCACCACTACTACTGCTCCTACAGACCATAAACAAGTAGACGGCGAGCGAGGTGCTGTTGTTTGAGGTGGAGGATTTGTAGTTTGGTAACAGCTCAGACATCACTGAGACCTTTGCGTCTCCTGTTCCTCCACAATAACACGAGAGCGTCATTCACACGTGTGGAAGTGGAGATAAAGGAAACTGTGTGAATAAAGCTGCCTTAAAACGCTCTGAAGATAAAAATAAGACTGTGGCTGCATCTGCCACCCCCACACACAGACGGTGTATCAGCCACACCATGAGTGCTCCTGTTAGTGGAATTAGTTGCCTAATGGTGTCCAGTGTGAAAGGGGAGTTAGACGTCTTATTAAGGTTCAGCTTTAATTGAAAGAGTCTAAATCAGCTCCTGTTGAGATCTGACCACTAAAAAAAAGACAGGGTTATTACTGGACTCTAAGTGTGTGTTTGTGTGTGTGTGTGTGTGTTATCGTTGTGCTTGTGTGTAGGAAGCCAAGACCGTGTTTGGGTTTGATCTGCTACCTGAACAGGATTTGTGCCGCATTCAAAGTTTATCAGGTCAGGTGCGTCAGACATTATATAAATATAGAATATAATTACACACGTTAAGTGTGTGTGCGCTCAGTGAAACACCCAGGAGCCACAGGCTGCTTAAACCTTATTGGACACCTGTAGCTGTGGAGACTAATTTCCCTGTGGCTCACACTTGTTAATGGGCTTTTCAATCAAAATGGCTCCAGTCCTCAGTAATTGCTTATTCATTATGCTGCTTTTCACTGGTGTGTCCGTGCTCTTTGTTGTGAGTTGGGGTGGCAAAGTGTTTACCCAGCTTTATCAAATAAATGAGAGCAAATGATGTTATTTCCCCACCAGTTTCCTGAAACTTTAACTGGTCAAATTAGAGGCTAAATTCCTCCCTCAACAGCGAGAGGCAGACAGATACAGATGAAGTTTTATGATGTGAACTCACAGTGTGTATGTGCTCAGTGAGGAGGTGGTCTCGGACTTTTGGACCCAGCTGGATTTATGGATTTTCTTTTCATGGTTTTAAGTGGCAGACATCATCATAATACAATGAATATGAATATGAAATTAAACTCAAGTAACTACTTAGAAGTTCTGGTGTTTACTGCAGTGTGTGTGTCTCTGTGTGTGTTTTCCGAGGACACATGACGTCACTGTCTTACTAACCTGCATGACTCATTGCCGGGAAGTGTGTGTGAGTGTGTGTGTGCGCGCACACGCTCGCGCAAATGTGTCCACTTGTAGTTAAAGGATAATGCGAGAAGTGTGCATGTACTTGTGTGTGTGTTTGTCAGTGCCTGTGTGTGTGTGTGTGTGTGCGGGAGCTGCCGGTGTCTGGACAGGACGTCTGTGTCATTATGTCCTCAATAAAGGAGCACACTTTTAACTGTGTGTGTGTAAGTGTGTATTTGTGAGTCCAGTGCATTGAGTCAGGACAATGTGTGTGTGTGTGTGTGTGTCATCATACAATGTGTGTTTGTGTGTATAAGCTACTGTGTTTATTTTTGTCTGTGTTAATGTTGGTGGTGAATGGTATATTTTTTGAAAGTATTTGCTTTGTCTGCTGTGTGTACATGAGAGAGTGTGTGTGAGAGTGTGTGTGTGTGTGTGTGTGTTATCTTGACCGATAGGGGTGACTTCAGCCTCATTAAACTCGACACCTTTTAATTAAATCTTACTGCCAGGACATGGGATAGCTCAGTGTGTGTGTGTCTTCTAGTTTCCTGCATCTTCATAATGTTACTGTTTTTGTGTGTGTGTGTGTGTGTGTCTGTGTACTTGTGCTCTCCTGCTGGTCTTGTGGTTACATGCTTGAATGAGTCTGTCCGCTCACTCACCTCATCTGCCTGTGTCGATGTCTGTATTGCATACCAATGCGATTTCTGTGTGTGTGTGTGTCGGTGTTAATTATTGGTGGACGTGTGGAGATATGAATAATTTTATGGCTTGAAGGCAGAGCACCCTGAGGTTAGCGGAGGAAACAAAAACGCAGAGAGAGACAGAGACTTCCAAAATGTTGCAGAATTGAAAATAAGTGGATGGAAACATTAACTGAACTAAAGGCGACTTGTTTTGACCTCATTTCAATTTCAATTTCAAAAGTCTTTATTTAGTTCTCTAGATTATTGCAGAAACAAAAGATAAACAAAAGATAATCTACACAAGTGGCTGTAGCTCATTCTACTTACTTATAAAGTGAGATTCTGAACTAAAGAGATACTGGACCTTAACATCTGACTGTAGCATTGCTGTGCTGTGGGTGGTGAAAAAATCGATTATTGATTAATCGTGATTATTGTTTGAACGATTATGAGTCGATTATTAAATTTCCCAAAATCGATTGTTTTACTTTGTTTTAATTGTAATACTAGGGGTGGGCGATATGACAATATCATATTGTGAAGGATTAGAACGTGTTGATGATCTGCCAAAGCAGAGAGAGCATGGTATCGTTTATCCATCGCTTTTCTATGCTCTTGCACGGACGCAGTTTTTTTTCTTCAGCCAGAAGAAAAGAAGTGCTAGCCTAAAATTTTAAGTTATGGGCCACTGTGCTCCTAGTAAAAAAAGTTATTCTGGAGCCCTGAGTATGGGAAATCAGAAGGAAACATATGCATATGATGTCTTGATTAGAAGGCATCTAGGTATTTATATAACATATCTCCATGTGTTTTTGACTTGTACGTTTGAAAACTGAAAAATAGGTATGTTTATATATAAGGAACCAATAGGTAAGATGTGAATGAGTGAACTGCTGTTTGTATGGTTTGTTGTTTTCTATGTTGAACGTTCCAACCAGTGAAAGGATAAAAAGCCAGCAGTAGTGAGGGGGTGATGGAGAGGAGTGGGTGCTTCTTAGCCATTACCATGAAAACAGCTTTTCCACATGTTTGTGGAGCTGTAGGCTTTGCGCTCGAAATAGCTAAACATCGTCTGTGGCATCAAGACACTGAGGGCGAACATGCGCTTAAATATCTACAATTAGGGAGTGAAATAGGCGTCTTGTTTGTGCAGCTGCCAGATGCTGCCAAACTGAAAGCTCAACTCGTACTTATTTTGAACTCCTGCTGAACTCTACCTGCAGCCTCCAACGTGAACTGTCACAGAATGAAGTCATGACTGGCGACTCTATTCCAGAGGTGTTTTCTTTACTTTAATTGTACTGTTTGTAGTCACCACAGTCTTTACAGCTGGTTTGATCCAGAGAGGATGCTAAAAACGAAATATTATTTGTGACTTGGTCCCAGCTTTGCACCAAACTGTGGATGTAACAGTGTTGTTCTACTGTGACTGGGTAGGTTTTGCCCACTGAAGTGAGTTACTGCTTTAAAGCTGTTGTGCTTTGTGCTGCAGAGACATTCACTCACATGGTGTAAGAGTCGCTGTAGAGGCTGATGGTTCTCTAAGCTGTATGCTCCTTTATTTATGGTGATCAAACTAATGTCTCTGCATTAATGTGCTGTTGATTTATTGTTATGCACCATCAGTGCACAAAGGGGGACTTTCTCTCATGGCTGCCACTATACAGTAATGTCTGCTGGATCTCGTCTAATGTGTCCAACCACATGTGGGGAGGAGGAGAATGGACTGTTGTTTCACTGGCATCTCAGTTATGCCGTGACTGTTTTGTGACTGCTTTGAAAAAGGAGTAAAAGCTCACTGAAAAAGGTTAAAGATGAGTTAAATGTAAAGTCACAGCCACATGATTTTGTGCGGATTTCAGCACAAAGACATGAATTTAAATGAATACAGACAGACAAATGACTGAAATCTACACACATCCATAAAAACCACAGACTTTAAATGAAGTCTTTGCCTCTGTGACTCCGCACACAGGTTTCTGAAGCTCACAGCGAGCTGCTCCACGATCTCTGGCTTGGCAGTGTCTGAATCTGCCTCCCAGCTGATCCAAACAATTGACATACCTAAGTTCGAGCTAGTTTTAGGCAAGTGTACACTGTCAGGTCCCTCACTCAGTCTTCCATACCTTTAGTGGTTAATAAAGTACAAACAAATGAGTTGTATAAACAGTCATCATGAAGGAGGAAATCAGCCAAAACTGGTTTTGTACCAGACTGTAAAAATGTTTATTTCTGCCGTAACATTGGACATTAACATGGGAGTGTGTGTGTGGACTGACTCACTGTGTCACTGCAGCTTCAGGTTTTAGCCTCACAGGTTGGACCTTGACAAATACAGGAAAACAAACCTGATTTAGCTTGAACAGATTCAATAAGAGATTTAAAAAAAATCATCAGTAAATTATCCCTTTGCTCTGCCACAAATAGAGTTATCACATACTAAATAAAGCCACAAACAACAAAACAACTGAATTATTGTGTTGGTGAAAGGTTGAAATGGTGAATTTGAAGGGCTTGTGTCTTTGTGCTTGTTTTACTATATTTGAAGAGCTATACTTTTGATAGCCTTGTGCGAACCCTACAAGTTTAAATGGCTGTTTGAGGGCTATGCCTCGGTTTTAGGTTAAAGATGCAGGGGAAAGCATAATGTCAATGAATGAAGGTCCCCATGGATACAGTTAAATAACGATGTTAGGGGTTTGTGTCACCACAGGGAATTAGAATAAATTCAGCATGGGAGTGTTTTAGATCTAAATCAAAGGAGGGACTGAGCGATTCACATGTGTCCTTGAGGACCACAGGCGCAAGCATGCGCGCCTGCACGCACCCACGCACGCACACACACGGGTTCATGTCTTGTATCTGACAAGACATCAGATAGAACAGACAACTGTTTAGAGATAAGTATCTTTTTAAAAACAAACACAAACCTAGACGGAGAAACAGGCGTATGTCTGATGGTGCGCTTGTCACCAGAAATTGTTGAAAGACGTCAGTGTGTGAGTGAGTGTGTATGTTTGTTTCTGTGTGTGTCTGTGAGTGTGTGTGTCCACTTACCTGAATGTCACCAGGTAACTTTCCTTTGTGTATTTTTCTGTTTGTACAGGCATGCGGTCTAAACATGGTGTCTGACTGGCTGCCTATTTGTTTGGGGCTGTGTGTGCGTGTGCGTGTGTGCGTGTGCGCACGCATCCATGGCTGTGGGCCACATGAGCGATGTTGGCTGTGCAGTTACAGCTGACCACAATAAATCACAGCGACAAACACTGGATCCGTGCGCTGGGAACACGGCTTGTTCCCGCTGAAACGTCGCTGCTCTCACCTCCACCTACATATCTCTGTCTGCAGCACAACCTACCAACGCCCTTGGAAGAGGGAGACAGACACAAAGACACACACAGGAACACATACAGAAAACCTCACAGGTAACGGTGCATCTTTTACATGATACACCACTGATACACTCTCAAGGCTGCACAGATGTCAAGAAAAACACAAATGTTTGCGCAGCACGAGCTCAGGAGTCATGTAGTGGGAGTATGTATTTAATGTATATTTGAGGAACAAAGGCTCCCAGGTTCCTCAAGACATCACTTTTGATTTAGTGTTCAAGTCAAAACAGGAGAAATTTTCACTGAAACCCTTTTCCACTGCTCAGAACACTTACTAAGAACCTGTAACACCAGGTGTTTGTCAGCAAGGGAAAAGGGAACAATTATGAAGGATGTTTCCAATCATTGTTTAAGAGCGTTATATATCAGTTTGATTTGTAATAGTGTCACAAAATCCTAGCTTTACACTCAAGTAGCCTCACGCTGAGATTTGCTCTTTTCCTGCTCAGACTGTGTGCTTGTACTATATCGATATACCTGTTGAACCTGACACCCTGACCCCCAATTTCCACTGACTCCTATAGGGTTTTGCTCTGTTTGAAGGATCAAACCCGTTTGACGTGCGTTTATATTGTCAGTATCTTAACAGATACATAGACCACGAGAGAGATGAACACACACACAGCTGGGGGGCAGAAGCGCCTGTCGACTGGCGCAGAGAAATGCATGTCTGGTGTGAACGGAAGGGCTCCGGCTCGCGCGTGATTTTCATTGCGCTGCGACAAAGCAAAGAGACAAAGCTCAGTTTAGGGGCTGAACTGAGCTATGTCAAAGCTCAGTGTCATCCTGTATGTCACACAGTATGCACATTGTGATGCCATGCTGTCCATCAGGAGTACTGAAATGCGATGAGTAAGTTTTATTTCCAGATGCCATGCGTTCATGCTCACTTCACAAATGGTTAAACTTGTAGAGACAAGATTTGAGTCCCAAGATGGGAGGTGAGTCCCTACAATGTTACTGTGTGAGCAGAATACTGTCCTCTCTGTCTCTCTCACACACACACACACACACACACACACACACAGGACACACACACACACACACACACACACACACACACACACACACACACACACACACACACACACAGGACATAACAAAGTCAGCTGCAGACAGAGTACTGATGCAGACCTTCATGCTTTACAGCATACTGAATGGGTGTCTGGGTGTTTGGGTGTGTTTTATGTTATC
>OMNW01024936.1:0-19381 GCA_900303245.1 Selene dorsalis
TTTATCTGCGACGATTTCTTTATCTTTATCAGTATCTTTATCTGCGACGATTCGTCGACTAATGGCCCTAAATGTCGACTATTGGACTATCGACAAGAAAATTTTTGGTTGAGGGCAGCCCTACTTTTCAAAATGGTGGAGCATTCTCTAAATGTAATTTTGTTTCAATAGCTACAGCAGCTTTACTGCAAGAGAAGGGGAGAGGAAAAGCCAAATCAAGTAGTGTCTTGTGTAGGAAAGATAAAGCCGGTCAAGTGAAAACCAACACAATTTCTTTTGCTGAAATGAGATTGTTGTATTTTACAGCCAACCAACCAGCTGGAGTCCAGGCTGCAGAAGCCCAGGCTTTACACCAGACCAGTGTCAACCCAGTAGCACAGGCCACCTCCTCAGTCACTGAAGCCCAGCGGAGTGCAGTTGTTCCCAAGACCTCCACCTGGACTGGCCTGGTCGACTTGGACAAGGCAGACGTGCACTCCATCGCTGCAGACAGCAATTCATCAGAGATTTCTGAGGAGCACATAGTCATCCACTTAAGGCCCGAGGAAGGCTGGAAAGAAGGGCAGGATGGCCCTAGAAACAACCAACCGCGTCAGGAGGAGACTGATGGCCCAAAGAGCAGCAACACTTTGGGCCTTTCTGACCTTGAGAGCCTGGAGAGTCATGGAGGTTCTGCTCATGAGGAGGAAGATGGCAGCTATTTTGGATCTGACAGCCCAACATTATCCTCCGTAGCTTCTTCAACTCCTCAGCCGCAGACCAGTAATGGCGTGTTGGTTGAGTTTGTGAACACTCTTATGAGACCCTTCAGGTACTGGACTGGAGGTAAGGAGGGTGAAAAGACACAGGAGGGACATTCAGCGTCAGAGGAAAAAGCAGGAGAGAACCAGATGCAGAGTGAAGTATCCAGCAGAAACCTGAGTGTACCCAAAGCCAGCAAAAACAAGGGCAGCATGGACAATGCCATCACGGAGCACAGGAGTGTTAGTGTTTCCTTCAGGGCTCCTACCAGTGGACTACAGACTCCAGTGGAAGGTCTGTCTGAGCAGGAGAAAGAGGTGATGCCATTGATTCGATTAGTGCCTGCAGTCCAAAACACAGGGGATATTGACACCAGCACCCGTCCAGGAGAGCGAGCCCTGGCCACGTCTGCTGACAGCCCTATGTCCACTGTTCACGGTGAGAGCCCAACATTGATTTTGTTTGTGTATTTAGGGTTCGCCTTTAACCTTTAAAACAAATAACCAAGTATGAAATTGAAATTGATGCAATGATGAATTGAAAAAGTCTTATTCCTAATGTGGGCATGGTGCATTTAAATGTCACTGGTAAAAACAGGATCTGTTTATGTTGTGCTTTTTAAACAGTCTCTGCTTCTCCATTCCTCTTTCTCTTCTCTCCCCTTGAGTATTCTATAATGTATTCCTCCGCAGGGCAGTTTGAAATATTGCCGTAAATTTAATTAAACAGTAATTGCAAACAAACAAAAGGGGCTTACTAAATACTGTAATGCAAGATGTAGTGGAGTGGAGACTGTTCTGCCTTCATTCTCATATTTATTGACAGAGTGCTTTGTTTACAGTACATGCTGTCAGAAAGAGTAACAGCTAAACTTGAATTTTAATCTGATGTGATTCTCTAAAAGGTTAGCTCACATATAAATTGTTTGTGTAGAGCAAAATCAGAAACTGATGAGAAAAGCAATGAAACTTGACCAGACATGCATGGAAGTTTAAGGACTCCATGCTGAGACACGGAGGGAAATGCTCTGTCTGAGTGTGAGAGGGCATGACAAATACAAGCCCATTGTTATTCTCAGTATGTTCGCATGTGTGTGTGTGAGTGTGCTGTGTGTGTGAGTGCTGAAGAATCTCAGCTTCCTGTCAGACAAGTAACATCGACCGCAGAGTGAATTACCCTCAGGAATGGTGAGGTATAACACTGCTACGGGATAGAAAAGGTCACCAGGTCATCATTTTCAGCTCATGGTTTCTTGAAAGCATCTCGACACCAAACCCTAAAATCACCCCCTCTTGTTTATGACTTCGGGGAAGAAGGCAGAGAAGGCACATAACAGGAATGGCTCGTGACTGGAAGGATGCCGGTCCAATAACTACTGGAGCAAAGCACCCAAAGGCACCTCAGAGAGATACACTGGATAGAAACAGACAAGGAGTGTTTCACAACCTTGGCTTTTCTTTTAATGGCTGCAACAAATAACACATCCTTGGCATCAGCTAAAAGGGGAAGATACAAAGTAAGACTAACGCTTTCCCACAGACAGCAAGAAGAATGATTCAATAAAGGGGCTCGGCTTTTCTCACCTAGCAATCGTGGGCTTTATTAATATAAATACTCACTGCTGTGCTACCTGAAATCCGATGCCAACCCCCCAAGGTATTAATGAAAATCCAAGCATTAGACGCTATGCATTATTCACAGCTGTATCCAATTAACGTGGAGGTTGGGTTGTCTGCCGTTCGCTCTCACCTACATCTATGTCTCTGCCAATTAAGCCCTGGCTCTCTGAAGGTAGGCGGTAATGATCACTGCAGCGAGGATGAGCAACACCAAGAGTGGGGATGAGGAGACTCATGAAGGTGGGAAAATAGTGGAAAATGGAAAAAGAGGGGTCTTTCTTTCATGTTGCCTGTTGATGGAAAGCTGCCCAACTGATGTCTCCTGTTAAACTAGCATCAGTGAGGTGAATTATGTCTGTGATTGCACACCACAGGCTATCCTTTAATCTCAACACTCCTTAGTAATTGATGGTGCCATGTTGCCTCTTTGATTGAGGGAGATGCAAAGCTTGGCTCTGCAGACAGGTCATCCAAAAAAGATAAGACTTTTCACATTAAATCAAAGTGCTATATTTTGAAAAATCCAAAAATGAGAGACGAAAGAACTTCTGTTCTTAACAGGTTTTGAATGATTACACTCTTAAGCTCTTACTCAAGTGATCCACATCTAACACAAAGCATGTAGAATGAGAATAAGATCCATATTCGAGTCCTGATTGTAAAGAAATACAATTCTACTTCACACCTGTCTTGTCAACTGCAGGGACTGACTATGTGTGATAGTAGAGAGTGGAGCCTGTACTCTGACACTCAGTGTGGATGCTCCAGACAAGATTCACACAGCCATGCAATAACATCCTAGTGTTTTTTTTGTTTTTTTTTATTAGATGCCATACCTGCAGATGGGCTGAGGTGGCAGGGGCAACCTCTCTTTCTCTTCCAATCTCTCTCACTCTCTCAATGTCAGCCTCCACTCTCACAATTTAATATCATGTCAGTCTGACCTGAGGGAGTCTCTCAGCCCGTTTACTCTGTAAAGTGGAGTCAACACAGCAGAACCACTCACAGTGGAAACACACAATTACCATCTGAATGGGGTTTATTATAAGTTTGTTTGTGGTTTTTCCACCAAGCCTTCCACCAAACAGACTTAAAGCAGCAGAGCTGAACTTGAGCCACACTCTGTGTAGCGCTATGATATCAGCAAAACCTGCCTAATTGTCTAATTTTATTTATTACATGGGTCATTACTTAGTTGATCAAACCAGATTAATGCGTTTAATTATTCTCACTTTCATCAGTGTGTATAGTAAAAGTATGTAATTGGCTATTTGGATTATTAATAGGACAATTACACTAGCGTACATGGCTCATATGGAAATGAACCTCAGGCTCATAAACCTCACTTAGGCATAAGGCAACAGCGGACCTTATGAATAATTTACATACATCTTAATACTTTATGCGTGGACATATTTGTATATGTTCTCCCTCTCGTGGTAATTTGTTGTGGTTGTGTTGCACATAACTTCCCCCTTTTCAGTCATGTTCACTGAGCTGAGGACAGCCAAACTGAGCTGGGCGACGACAGTGATGATAGCAACGCTAGCTGTACCTCTTGGTAACTCAACTGCACTGCTGGCCTGAAAAAACACACACACGCACACCGTCGGTGAATCACACATGCAGACAGCATGAATTATTGATGGTGTAGACGGAGTCTGGTTTAAAGCCGTAAGCCGATAAGGTACAGTGGACCACTTCATCTAAATAAACAGGTCTAGAAGGAGCTTGTTTTGGAGCAAGTCATTTGCTTATCGTGTTGAAAGTGCTCCGGCATTTTTCCACATGGGTTCTCTCACCACAGGCAAATGTACTCCAGCAGGAGGTTGTTTGGCTAAAAGAATCCACAGGGAAAGAGAAAACAGGGACAGAGGAGTATGAAATAGCTTTGACTACATCTTTCCCTCCTTTTGATGTGTGTCTGTATCTGTGGTTGTATGTGTGTACGGCCTTCCACCAGCAGTGGCCCCCATCTCTGTCCACAAAGCCCAGTAAATCTAGTAGCCACACTGATCAGAACCAGTGGTGAGGAAAATAACCCACAATATCCAATATATAGTAAATCCCTTTTTCTAGTTTACTACAAAAAAATAACCAAGGAAGTTTAGCTTTAACATTTTAAAGTCTTTAAACTATTTTTTAAGAACTTGAAAATATACTAGGATATTAGACACAATGCTATACAGGCTGTTGGAAAATGTTGCTGTGCTGTAATAAGACATAGAAAGTAATGATTGAATGTGTGGAAGACAAGCACAATATGGGACTGTAACATTACCTGCAGTAGTAATTCAGTTTCCATGTTATTTAGTGGGCAGTTGCAAGATAGAGTAAAAATTGCACAGCCGCAGCAAGAAATTGTTGTTTTGTTTTGAAGGTTATTAGGATTAAGACAGCCCAGGAGTAAGAGCTGCCTGAGATACAACTTTAGGGGAAACAAAGTCCCGTGGGCAATAAACATAGAGAAATGGGGAGCGTTGAGGTCGACAACTGTTTTTGTTTGATCTGGGCTCATATCATTGATTCTTCTACATGGAAAACAAGTGATTAAGAATCTCTATTTGAGTGTAAGTCTAAGTGTTGTCTAAGTTTTCTGAGGGAATATTGTTAATGTCACATGTTGGGGTTATTACTGTACACCATACAGAGGCAAGATGCACATGTATATCTGAATTAAAGGCCTTGGAAATATATTTTCTCAATCAGTTTATTACAGTGAGCAACAGGCTCCTACTTGAACCTTTCATGTGAGGCAGAACAGCTGTCTGCATGGATGGCCAGTCAAATGTCAATCATTTTTGGTCAACTTGCACTCCATATGAAGCAGATTCACTAAGTTTTTGAGTGTTAAATTCTTAATGAATAATGCATATGATTTTTTTTTCTTACAAACTGTAACTTTGATTGATTCTAATTTAGTGTTCAGAATGTACTATAATAGAGGCAGGGATAACATTTGTAAAGTTCAGGGGCTTGAAACATTTCGGTACTTTTCTGTTTCATAGTAAGGTACATGAACGGTGGGGACACAATCCCAGAGGATGTGTTTTTAAATTTAATACACACAGTTTGCAGGGAGTTGAATAATTTTATTATTCCAAACAGAGACTGTTTTTCCATGTGCTAAGAAAAAAAGACCACACACTGTCAAAACAGATCACTGACATGGTCCACACATGATTAAACCATAGAGGTCAATACACACCACACCACAAGGTCTAGAGATAAACTACACTTTCATGTTTCCATAGTAACTGAACTCCTTATGTGTCATTGTGCTTGTGTAAACCAGGCTTAGGTTTTTAATTATTTATTCCATAATATCCATAAAATTACATCCACCCCCCTCCCCCGATAATGGTGATAATGTTAATTATTTTTCTCTGTCTCTTTGCTCCCTGTAGAGTTCACTGAATCAAGTCCTGATGACAGATCATCTCCCAGTGGACGTGTCAACACATCTGATCCTCAGGCTCCCAGAGGAGGTCCGGCCTTTGCTCCTGCCCCTAGCAGCCAGTTTCGGTGGGCCATCAAGTCAGTGCATGGCTCTAAACTAGGTCTCCCTGGAAACATGGCCTACGTGGGTAAACGTCCCACCTGGGAGCCCATGGAAGCCAAAGCAGGGCCCCTCGAGGTGATGACGCTGCCTACCTCCCTCCAACAGGACAACCCGGAAAATTATTCAGGTGAGGGGAAGGACCAGGACGGAGAGGACGCTACCAGAACTCCATCAGTGACCACATCTGCGCCAGGGGAGGAGAAGGGGATAGAGGGAAGTGGAGAGGGGAGCAACTTTCCAGGTGGGTTTGGGAAAGTCAACAACTTGGACAGCAGTGGTGTGAAAATGAGTCCTGACACAGAGTCTTCACTCAGTGACTTTGTTACTGTGGCTGGGCACACCACTCTGTCCCAGTGGCAGCCAGTGAAACAGCCCACCACACCACCTCAGCACTCCCAGGAGCCAGACACAGCAGAGGAGGCCAGGGGGGAGATCCTCTACATCCACCGGCCTATTGACAACCTTTCATCTGTCTCGTCACACAGAGGAGAGGGAGGTTCAAATTCAGGGTTTACTCCTGCTTATCAGAAGCAAAGCAAAGACACAAGGAAGGAGGGGGTGGTGGCGTCTACATTCGAAGCCTTGATGGAGGTGCTGACAACCTCTGAGGTGACCACGCCAGAGCTTCTGACCACTACGGATGCACAGAGGACAGATCCAATGACCACAGCAACCAGCACAGAACATTCCTCAACAGAGGAACCACCTATTTCCATCTCATGGGTTCAGGAGGAAAAAGAAAGAGCAAGTTTATCCAACCTGCAGGAGGATGCAGCAACTCCAGCGCCCAGTGCAGGATCTCAGACTATTACAGGAGTCATTCAGTTGACCACCCTCGTCTCCGACTCCAAAGTTGGCGCCACACAGATGGAATCCAGGTCTGCAGTGTCTGAATCCTTTGTGGTGGGAAGCCGGTGGACACCTTTCAAAGGCATGAGCAAAAAACCAGAGGAACACAAAGACAAGGAGACAACAGACAACAATGATACAAAGAATCCTTTCGCCGTCCTCGTACCCAACTGGGCTTTTGGTCTTATCCCATCAGGTATGTAAACTCCCTGGTGTTTCTGATGAATGAACTCACTGTCATTATTATGAGCGATGACATCGTTATCAGCGATTTATTTAATTATGTATGCAGCTCGGTGAGTGCCCGAAACATCACTCATATCATCATTCATATCTTTGCCATCCGGAGGTGACGTACAGTACAGTGACAGCTGTATGTTAAAACTGCTGCGTGCCCTCCACCTGAGTTCACAGCCTCTGCTTTCCAACTCAGATCTATATACACAGCTCTTTCCTTACTCTGTCTCTTGTCGTTTCATTATACAGCTTCCCTCCCTCTGTTAGTCTGACACACATCATGCATTCTTAATTTAGACTTGTTCTTTCTTTCTGCCTTCACATCCACTTTCTCTCTTCATCCCTTCCTCCCCTGTTGATGAGACACAGTGCACTGAGGTGAGACCAGCTAGGTCTTAGTGAAGTAATTAGTGGGTCAGAGTGAGTGCAATTAGGTGAACTGGGGAGAGGCGGAGATCCTAGTCCCCAACAAATCAATGTAGACACAAACTACAAGATAGGACTCGTAATTGACTGCAGTCTGTTCTCCTTTCTCATTTTCTAGTTTGTTCATGTTCACTCGTGTTCGGCTCAACTTTCTTCTCTAGCTCTCTGTCCCCTCAACTTATTGTTCACAATAATATCAGTGTCTGTGCTTCTTTGTGTCATCACGCTCACACTGATTCTTGTGGTAGCTTGTGGACTTGCAACTGTGGCAGAAAACCACAAAGTAAATTAACACAACAAAAGCTGTAATCATCAGACCACTAATCTTTCCCTCGTCACAATTTGTAAAATTGAGTCAAATCAAAAATGTGTGTTTGCTTAGTGGTTAATGTGTCTGTCTAGAAGGACGGCAGTTTTTATTCTGCTTAACTAATGCCACTCATTCATCCTTAGCCCAGTGTATCTGGTATTTTACATCCCTGGTCATTAGTCATTCTGCTCAGCAAAGTGCAGCTCTACAACTTTTCTTCATGAGTCATCATATGTCCAGGTCAGAGCTGGAGGAATTCTGTAGTTGCATTTACATAAAGCCTTTCGTGCCGCTTATGATCATATCAAGCTTTTTTGGGTACATTCGTCTAAGGTTAACACCTCAGTCAGAGCCGCCACTTCATTCTGTCAAAAGAAGTGGTGAAAACCTTTTGCAGTACATTTTACACTTTAGCATATGTCATACTGTATATTTCCCTCCATTTTCTTAATTGTTTTGACATTTACTTGTGCACACCAACAGTAGTGACAATTTTGTGAGTACTGTTTCTTTCTCACAGGAGCATTGGTTGCTTTGGTCAAGTCATATTTTATAGTTTGGAGGGGACTGTGATTGAATGACTTAAGTTCTTTCAATATAAAACAGTGCAGAAGGTCTTGTTTGCTTTAGGTGGTGCATTCAATACCTTTCACATTTTCTGAGGTCTTGCTGTAGCGCAAGAACCGTCACCCAGACATTTTGCTTATTGAACATAATGATGCTTGGGATTGATTAAAAGATAGCTTAGGTTATGTAATAACAGCTCAAGCACACTTGTTTATTATATTATATTAAATTTCAAAGAAAACAGACAGTACATGGGCACTTTTTTGTCCTCATCAGTATATCTGATCCAGTGACATTTGAATGCAGCGAGTGGGGCCTGCTCTTGTTAAGCGATTAGAAGGATGAGACCCCTCCTTCTGTGTGACCTTTTGTAGTTGTCAGTTATAGTACAGAGGAAATTACACCAATGGTTGTCTGCCCATTACAGCGGAGAGATAGAGACAGAGAGGAGAGAAAGGGCAGGAGGATGGACAGGGGAGCAAGGATAGGAAGAGTGGGACAGAGAGAGAGAGGTGAGAGTGTCCTCCACAGCACTGTGGGTAGGAGTACATAAACCTCTTTAATCAATGATCAAAGACTACACTAACACAGTCCCACGGGCCCTCAGAGCACACATCGTCCTTTCTCATCTTTTTGTCTTCTTCTGTCTTTCCCTCCCTTCCTCTTCTTTACTTTCCTCTACTTCCTTCCCATCTTCATTCATTGTTTGTTATCAGAACAGTCTCAGCCCCCCTGCGTTCTATTTGGCCATATATCAGAGTGATAAGACACTTGTATATAATGCCACATCCAGCTTTTCCAATTCCCCATTGCTCTGGCCTCCAGCTAAACCCACACAGATGGGTGGACACACACACACACATACACGTACACACACAAAACATAAATATGAAGAAACAGCAACATGCCAATCTTGCTCAGGAGTAAACCCAGATAATCCATCCCACATGTCGCATCATCATCATCACACACACAGAATATGTCTTAATCCTCCACTGTGAACACTTTGAAAAAAAGTAAACACATTTTACTCTATTTCTTTTTTAATTACTCATATCTTCATTTCCATATTGTATAATCCCAGAGACTGTATTTCTGGAAGTTTGTAACACTGCAGAGAAGTTACAAAAGTGGCTGTCAGCCCCGTGAATCCTAACAAGGGTGGAAATTTACCAAATGGCTCAGAGTGCTGGCACGCAGCCATTTCGAGGGTAGAAGCAAGGTGGGTGGATACAGTGATGTCAGCTGTCTGTCCAGCCTTTAAATTACCAATACAAGTCTGATACCCTGGCAAACAGAGCGCAGGATACCTCTGAGTTATAGCCATCTTGACTAAGGCCTTGTCCTGGGCTCAAGATGGATCAGACCTCTGGCAACATCAATAACACAGCAGCCGGCCCTCAACCAAATTAGAGTGTTAAATTTGGAGGAGAAGAGCCAGTAGATTGAAGTGTGTGTGTCTGTGTGTGTATATGTGTGCGTGTGTGTATGCGCATGTGTGTGTGGTTGGGGGGTGAAGGGTGAGAGAGGGAGATAAATGGAGACAGGGACAGGCTGGGGTGGCATATTATCAGTATGAGTCTGTGGATAGATGTTCAGTTTGTCTGCTGGCTGCTGGAGTCCTCGGATAGGCTGTCTGGAGCAGCAAGAGGGCACATTCTCAATTCTGCATATAGAAGTCTATTGATTTTCCTGCCTCTCCCTCCCTGTCTCTCCCATCTTTTTTTCTCTATGCTTTTTTCTTTCTTTTCTCTGTCTCTGCCTTACTAGCTTTTTTCCATCTCCCTCACTCACCGTCTCCCTGACTTTATGTCTTTTATTACTCCTCTGGCCATTGTTATGAGTCTCTCTGGCATAATGTTTTGATAGCCTCTTGAACTCCAATGTGGTACAACACAAGGCAGTCAATTGCCATCTAACCGTATCTGTCCCCTGTACGATCCTCAGCCTCAGCAGGATCTTCAGCACAGCCTTTTAAAAAAAAGTCACCTCCCTTTAAATCTATCCACTGCTTAATCTGTCATCCTCCTATCTACTTCTTGTCTCCAAGTTTCTCTCCGTCTTTCTTTTCATGGTGTAATTCCACCATTTTTCCATATCAAACACTGCTGCTGAACCTAATCCTGTGCTATTGGCTGCTGCTTATTAAATGAATGGGATTTCTTAAAGAAAAGCCTTCAGGGACACTGGGCTCCACCGTGGTGTGGGTTGAAACGGCGTTACACACCGCTCTGTGCTGACTGAGCACAGGCTCTTTGTATCCTGCTAACCAGGGAATAACGAAGCAACCACAGTGTAGAAAATAAGCTTAAGTAGACTGTGGTGAGAAATCACAATGAACCTTTTGTGTACATCACTGACTATTGATAATGATGATGCATAGCAGGATAAAATCCACTGAGTTTGCTTTCAGTCAAACTTTCCAAAAACACCTATTGTTGCCAACACTACATGGCCACTACATACTTGTTTATGGGAGACGTATGTTCACACTCAAGACACCAGTGGGTTTGGAAAGGATCAATAGGGGGGTGAATGCAGACCAAGCCGCACTATCAGTTGACCAATTTTTCAACTTGCGAGCCATCACAGAGTAGACTTAAACTCCGCATTATCTCCTGTAAAACTGCGTGGAGTGCCTGTAACATCTGCTATAACATAAGCAGAGATAAGATGACTGTCTTCTGACTCTGTCTGCACCATTCATGGTAATACATTTAGAGTGTTTAATGAGGCTGATAAAGGGTGAAGCTAGATAACTAAGCTACGCTAGAAGCTATACTAACTAGGCAGCGACAGAAGTCACAGTTTAACAATACTGTGATCCATAAAATGTGATGCATTTCAAAGTGACTACTTTTTCCAAGTATTTGAGGGGAAAGGGATGTAAATGATATCCTTGAAATTTGCCTGAATTATGGGGGTAGTGGGTGTGGTATCACCAAATTCTGCAGGACTGTTTTTCCTCCACTGGCATTTTAAAATAAATGAAAGGTTTTGCCAATAAAATATATATTAGATGTGTGTTTACAAATATACATTTTTCAAAACAGTAAATAGAAATGAGACAAACTTTTGATATTACAAATAAAAGACAATGTCAATAGGAATAGAGGGTTACAGCATGGAATATAATGTCTTTAACTCGAAGACTATTTAGTAAGTGGAAGGTAGCAAAAATAATTTTGTAGAGACTGCACACAAAGAGAAGTGAGGAGTGAAGAGAGTAAAATAGGACGCTGAAGAGGGAGAGAGCTCAGACGGGCATTATCAATCTCTCGGAAGTCAAGATGTGTCACACATCAATGTCACATTTGATGCTGAATTAGTTCGCTCTACGGTTTTCAGTCTTCAAGAAGTGTTGTTTACACGTGTGTAAGCGCAGCAGCTCATGTCACACTCCTCTCAATGGACCAAGTCAAGTGGTGAGCCCAGAAAGGTCATTAAACGTTGCAGACAGAAATGATGTAAAGGTAAACGTTTTCCGCAGTATTTCTAACTGTTAAATTAAAACAGGGTTGTTCTGGTCATCAGGCAGCAGGGAGCTCAAATAAAATGTCTCTTATCACTGTTTGGTGACATTTTGGGGAATGAAAAGTTCATTTCTTCATGTAACAGTCAATGAAACAAACAGTAATGTTTGTAAAGCTAATGCACCATCAAAATTCTGCAATGAGCCTGAAAAAACACAGAAAGCTGTCTTAAACAGGCATTTTTATGGCATCATAAAAATGCTTTATTATCTTTGTTGCCACAACAAAACCTGGTGATTATTCAGCCTCCAGGAGCCCCATCACAGGCAGCTGTATTTTATTTTTTCTAGATTGTATGACCCAGAGCTCGCATTATGGCAGATGAATGACTGACTCTTTTTGACTGTTCCTAGCTGATCTGCAGCGGACTAGAAAAACAAGTTTTGTTGTTGTTGTTGTTGTTGTTGTTGTTTTTATGAATATTTTCTCCTCTCACAGCCCTCTAAAGATCAGTTGGGAGGCCGACCAAAGCGCCACGTTAACTTCAGTAGCACAGTAACAATGGATGCTCTGCTCTGGTTTTCTCTTTCCCTGGGCACAATGTGTGCTTTTTAATCATGGGTCTGCTTTATTACTGCACTGCTTTATGCTCACACATTCATAAAGCATTGTTGTGAGGGCATTTGTGGTTTGCTTTCCTCTCCCATTCAGCTTTTCATACCTTTGCATTTTTGGATTGGAGGTCTACACTATTCAGTGCTATTCCCACATCAGCCAAGATAGATAGATCAGAAGATAGAACCCAGTCAAACCAACTGACTCGATTAGGAATAAAACTAGTAAAAGTAAAACATTTAACCAGATGGCAGATGAAACCATCAATTGCTTGTTGGAGCATTAAGGCGTTGTCGTCTCATTTTATTGTAGTCATTTCCATTTAGCCGCCTCTGTAAACTAGATAAGAGAAGACCTCTGCCGAGCCATATGTCACCCCATTAAAAAACGCAGACAGTGATTCACAGAGGAGGGTTGCGTTTTTTTTTTTCTTCCCTGATGCATCCCTATCTGTGAGTTTTCATTGTCAGATACAGCTTTAGGGCCCCTGAGGGTGCGTAGAGTTTCATAAAGCAACCAACAACATCACCTCTGTGTGCCACCAATTGGGAAATAATGGGAGGGATGAATTGAGACAGAGATCTTGGCAGGGTGCTGTCAGAGGGAATATAATCCCCTGTATGGAGTCATTGTGTGGCTGTGTGGAGCAGGAAAAACTAACCTGGACGGGTTATACTGGTACCAGTTACAGTGGAGCATTCAGGTATTATCAGATTAAATGTCAGGAATCTGCTTCCTTTTCCTGAAAGAATATTTCACTTTTCTATCTGAGCCAAGCAGGTCTGTCCTCTTAGAGGGCAAAGAAGGCAGGGAACACGAACAGTCAGATCAGTTTCCTTATTCCCTCTGAACAAATATAATGTGGATATGAATTTATGAGGATGTGAAACTTCTCACCAGACACAGTGGAAACAGGGGGTCTATTAGGTTTGCAGCACACCCAACAAGATTTTGAATAGCAGCGTCCCTGACATGTTACTCTCACATTCTCACTCTGCATTTGCGGTCACACACGTACCCATCAGCAACTTAGCCAGTCAGACATGCAGGCACACGCTGCCGCCTGCCATCAAGGTTAACAGTGAAATGTATGATTTCAAATTGAGGTATTTTCTAGCTACAGAGGAGTGGCAGTGGAGAGGATGAGTGCACCCAGCTGGGGTTTCTGAGCTGCCACATTGCCTGACTGACTTCACTCACTCGTGCCGGTGTGGAAGGCACAGAGGAGGCAGTGGCAGGGGTGTTTGGCTCCTGGCGTCAGTCACAACGCATCATGTGGCAGACAGCCCACAGCAGGTGGAGAGGTTGAAGGGTCTCTTCATGTAGGGCATGTCAAACACACCCATAGATCTGTACCAGCAAGGAGGAGATGCAGAGAGGGAACAAAATGAGGAGTCCCAAGGAAAGGAAGGAACATGGGTACAGGTGGTGGTTATGAAGGTGTAAATTACAGAATTTGGTGAGCTATATAGAAAGAGGGCGTTTTTGCAAATTATATCACTCGGAGGAATTTTGCCAAGTAAGCTTCTTTGCAGACTTTCAGCTGGCGGGGTCACAGTGAGGTTGTGTAAAATAGGCTTGTTGTTGAGTTTTAACCAGGTCTCCAGACAAAGCCTCCTGTCGACAGCTTGTTTCTCCTAATGGCACTGCTCTGCTGTCAGAACAACGTCTTGATAGTAACCACAGCGGAATATGAACGTGCAAGAGGGAGTATGAGATGCTCCATCTCTGACTGTGTGCGTCTGTGTGTGTGTTTGTTTGTTTGTATGTGCTGCTTTTCTCTCTGGTTTGAAGCTCTTTTGTGCTGGCACATTTGCAACAAACTGTGTGAGCAAGGGAGCAAGGTCAGTGAAGCCATGTCGAGACATACTTGTTGTTTCTGTTTATATTGGCTCAGCACAATGTGTGCCAGGGGTTTAGGAGAAGTAGAATATAAATAGGAGGGTTTGGTGATTAATCATTGTCTTCTCAGCCGGTCACATTATTGGTCTCATCCCTTTTAAGCAGCTGTGCCAATCACAGCAGGACAGCCTGAAACTGGCTCACCAAATGGATACAAGAGAAGAGTGAAAATCAGCCTCTCCAAGCAGGAGAATAGTGTCGCTGTCAGCCTCCGACTGACAAGATACAAATATCCAGCACTACAAATGTGTTGTGAAAGGCAGGTGGTGTACCTTTTTTAAGCTGAATTTGAATATCTGCGGGGATATTGAAAGTCTCCTCTGATGAAACACAGTGATCCACACAATAGCTGTTCAGTTTGATTCCTGGGTCATTCCTGTCAGATTTCAGCAAAACAATTACATTTGAAAGATCAGTTGGAGAAGATACTTCTTCTTTGAGCTTTGTGATTTAGCTGTAGTAATAGTCATAATAATAAATGTTATTTTTAGCAGCTTTTATGTTACCTACACATACAAAAATACAGAAACTATGCAAAAAGTCCCATGCCCAGATTTTCAACAGAACTCAGGTTACCGCTATTGATGATGATGATGATGATGAGCATTTTTGACATTGATTCAACATCAATTTTAAGTCTGTAAAGTGGCTAGAGAATATTTAATCAAAGTGTTAAATCATTACTCAGGATTATTACATAATACTGCACATTTCAGTCACCTGTGTTGTGTAATGGAACCAAGTTAAAAACCTACAAGTCCTTCAACCTGTACAATCATGTTTTATTTTGTTTTTTTTTAAGCATGTTTTTTGGGCTTTTTGCCTTTAATTGATAGAATAGTTGCGAGAGGCATGAAAAAGTAAGGCAGAGCGAGGGGAATGACATGAAGCGAAGGGCCAGCAGATTTGGAAATCGAACTGGGTCTGGCTGCAGCGAGGACTGTAGCCTCTGCACATGGGGCGCCTGCTCAACCCACTGAGCTATACAGTGCCCCTACGATCATGTTTTTTTTTTTTTTCTTTCCCACTAGTGTGGCCGGGGCAGCGGGCATTTGGTTGTCATGGTAACAATTATGTAGGCTAAACAAAAGGATAAAAGAAACAAAATAAATTGCCATTTTCACATGGGAATCAAACACCATTCTTCTGTGTTTTGTTGTCACATAGATCCACCCCACCCCATCCTTGTTGTTCTTTACACGAGCATAATTACAGCAGCCTCTGGAAGTCACCTAACAATAAAGTGTAACTGCGTCTCATAATAACATGCTGCACAGACGACCTATGGGCTCGTTCTTTTACAGGAGGACGCTCTCTTAAAACTGAGTAACACACGGACACAGACAGAGTAACAACACGCCTGCTGCATTTACTGCTTCATTTGTGTATGGCTCTTATCTGTTGCACGTTGCCTCCACAAGCACATACTGATGGACAAAATGTATTTCATTTCAGTCCAAAATTAGTTGGTATGTTAATTGTGCACACATGCGTGGTTGCACTGGGGTGTCACTCAGGGTGTAACAATACATGTTCTTCCCAGTAATCATACAGTAAGTCACACTATGAATAATTCATTATACCTCACTGACAGTAGCTGTTAGTGAGAGTCTTTTCTACCTACTCTGTGTATAAAATGTTGCTAGATAATTATAAGAAAGGAGGAATGTGGTTGATTCAATATTCTCATCTCACAAAGCCCTTAAAATGAGAGCAAAGACACACTGAAGAGAAGAGAGGAAAAAAAATCCAAAGTGGATAGAATGTGTTTGTGATGATAAGCCAGGATGGATTATTTTCTTGCCACTCTGACAGCACAGATAATGCAATTTATTTAGGACGAATGGAAACACCACAAGTGCCGCTCTTGTTACAATAGACCCTCAATTTCTTCGTCAGTCTCGCCGTGCAGGCCTGCCGAATTGGGTTGTATTGAATTGCTGGCATGTTACTCTTCCCTGGTCCTCTCCCGGCTGATTCAGTGTGACGCTCGGTCCACGAGGTGCTCACTAAGAGTGCAGCGGCAGCTTTCTGCTGTCTCAGGCTTCTGGCACTGAAGCTAATTGCGAGTGTCATGCTTTTTCATAGTTCGTGTGTTTGTGTGTGTGCTGTTTTGCTCGTGCAGAGAGGAAGAAAACATTTTATGTAGTTGAAAAGTGGTGTACTTGAAAATGGAAAGTTTCAATCGACAGCGACGAGGACTGTGGATTGAAATACAATCTGAAATGATCTTCTAAAACTGTCCGTGAATTCTTGTATTATATATATGTATTATGTTGTATTTTTGTGTTTTATTTTTTTGTGACAGTATATCTTAACTTAGTGTTATTGGACCTCTTTTCATCGCACATGCACGCAGCTTCTTGAGTTTCATACACCTGCGGGTTGATTTACTCCATAAAAAATGACTATAAATTGATAATAACACAGCTTAAATAAATGATAACCTGGAACAGTTTAATGTATTGGCAAGGTGGGCTTAGTCACTTGAGAAATGCAGTGTTGATTGCAACTTTAATCGTTCTCAGTAAAAATGAATGCATTGCTGTAATGGATTACATTACATGGAATGCTCCAGAGCACAGTTTGACATTACAGACTCCAGTGTTATAGCCAGTGTTGGTTTCACCCCTGAACACACACACACACACACAGGTGTGTATATGCACTCAGACGCAGGGCACCACATGTGGTCAGACAGACAGAAATAGCTGCTCCCTCCCCTGCAGTGCTCATCAATCCTAGTTTGTCAGAGGCTGCCCTGCTCAGGCTCAGTACAGTAATCACATCGCTACACCTGCTCCATCTACAACCTTCCTTCTAAGATATGAGTACAGTCCCAAAAGGGTGCAGGGTGATGTCTGCAGCCTTTCAACTGATGAGGCTGGGCTCCGGCTCTGTTTCAGCAGGCATCTACCCTAACTTATCAGTCGTCCTTGAGCACTGACTTCCTGCCAGTTAGAGAAATACTCAGTGGCTGAACAGGTGCTCTGATCTTTCTGTGGTGGAGAGAGATGAATAAAGTTTTACATGACTGCTCTGCACAACAGCTGATTTTACACTGTATATGACCTCTTTGATTAATAGTTCTGCAGTTTTGTGGACTTAACAACCACATGTCCCGATCAGTTTCATCACCAAGGGCTCTTTGTTTCACTGTTTTATCAGCCCTGTATCAAAGTTGATGTGATGTGTCTCTTTCCTCTCAGTGGGAGTTTCCCTCAGACCAGTTATTTTTCTGGCTCCTTAACGTTAGGCAATCTCTGCTTGTCACCAAACAGTGATTTTACTTCTGACCACAATTTTTCCTCTCCGTCGATTTCAGTACGTCAGCATTTCAACAAAAGCAAAGAGAACATTTTTCGCCATAATGTATAAAAGACTATGTTTTTCCTCTTTTGTATCCTGTTAATAATATAATGTTCCTGCAGCAGCACCGGTTTAGACTGACAGCTGGAACAGTGGGTTAAAAGCGAGAGGTGGGAGTCTGGCTTTATGGAGGCAAGTTGGGTGTATGACCTCATAGACCGTAGGAGTTCGGTGTAATACTCTACAATGCAGACTGTCAGCCTCTGCTCACATGCAGACACTGACAGCATCAGCTCAAACCAGGGCAGCTCCACCGACAAGTTACTGTAACCTCTGTCTGTCTCCATCTCTTCTCCTTTCCTCCTCCACCTTCTCGCCCTCCCTATCCACCCTCCTGTAGTTCACCTCTGTAAATCAATCACTTTGAAGTTATCTGAGACTGCGCTGGGGTCTGCATCTCTGTGCTACAGAGACGTGTTATCTATATTTCAGCAGAAATAGGTTTCATATTTCCCCTGGTGTGTATTCAGCTTGCTTTGGCAGTAATTGTAGCTCATCTGCAGCGAGTGACTTTCCTGTCTGGGGACATGTTGATACATATCCTGTCTGTAGGTCCGTCCATCTGGTTAGGAGAGGTGGAAACTTGGAGTCACTGGGTCATACAGATCATTCAGTTCACAGGAGACTCTGGCCAAACAGTCATTACAGTGAGTTACTGGCTTTGCCTCACCTGGCTGAATTTTAGGATGGGTGTTGTTTTCTTCATGAGGGAGTTTATGTTGTATTGTTTTTGTGGCTGAGATGGAGTCAAGCAAATGAAAAAACAAGCTTTGGATGTAGTGTTAGCTGAATGTCCTTGGTTCGATTCCAGCTGTGGATCTTTGGCCATGTGTTTATGGCTCTGTACAACCAGTTATCCATAAAGAAGAATGTACTAGAAAATGAAGAGAAACAGTAAATTATTTAACCATAACAGATTCCTGTACAACTAACCCTAACTTCACCCAGCTTCAACCTACTGCACTTGTTGTTGGTGTTAGTGCAAACTGTGCAGAGGATTGTTGACTTCACCTCCGATTGATTTTCTCGCCATGTGTTTCTTGCTCTGTTGGATTTTTGCTGAACCCACGTATCAGATCGATGGCACCAAACATACAAAAATAAGTGTTAAGATTTGAACAGGACCCAAAATGCAAACAGAGACTCAAAAAACTGGTGCGGTGACACGAAAAATATTTATTAAACTCATGGAGGTACAAAAGGAACACATAGGAAAAACTCTCAAAGTTCTCAACAGACCTGAAACTTAAAACTCCTGCTGGGGTTATAGCCTGGACCCAGCGTGGCCTGACTCACTAGCATTAATTTTCAGCCCAAACCTGGCCAAAACAGAAAAATAAAAAAAAAAAGTGCGCCTGGCCTGCAGCATCATTCCTGCTTTCTAATACAGGCACATTTGAAAATGATAGTGATAATGACATGATGGTAAAATAACTTTTCTACTCCACCAACCATGTTAGAATTAATGACGTGATGAAACTTGAATGAAATATAGAATAATATAGATACATACAGTAATATTGAAGGCAGGCATGAGGACTGTGTAGAAGTCATTGCAGCAGCAGTCTGCCTGTGTTGCCTTGTTCTGTAATGATTTCACAATAAACAACACACAGTACACACAGCAAGAAGCCTGAAGCCCAACCCAGCCATAGTCATTTGTATATATTTTCCACCCGAATACGGTTCCGGGTTAGGTTGGGTTGATTTT
>OMNW01024936.1:19401-34251 GCA_900303245.1 Selene dorsalis
GGTTGGGGGGGGGGGGGGGGTTAGTCTTGATTTAGGTTTGCCCCAGATTGTGCTGTAAAGGCAGGTTTACTGTAGGTGACATTCTGGGCTGGCAGAGCCACTTTCACTGATACATAATGTATGTTTTCTCTTGCTGTACATCATCACCAAATGAATTAAACACATGTTCACTGTAGCCATCCTGCAAGTGACGATTTGAATATTTCACCCTACAAATGCATGAAGACATTACAGTGATGACGACAATGACTATATTTAAGAGCATACTTTGCAGTTCAGCGCAGCCATCCATATGTTGCTAACTGTTCTGTGTGCCTCGGCGCCTTTTAGAGTTGTACTGTAGCATTAAATTTTAACGGGGCAGCTCTTGCTGGGCCCAGGTGATGGCTTATCACGTTCATAGAGGGGGAACACTTGAACAGGCCGAGGCATGATCTGTCTCAGCAAAGCTATTACAAGGTTCAGTGAGTCTAAGCACAGCAACGCGGTGGGTGATAAGCAGGTGTATATACAGTAAATGTAAGTGCGTGTGTGTGCAGTTTCTCCGCGAGTGGGTGTGTGTCGCACCTTTATTCGTGCAGAAGTCAGTGCCTCTGTCAGCACAACCTATTCTGCGGGCTTCCATTCAGATGAAATTGCTAACCACTCAGCTTCAGACTTCAAGGCATTTCCACTATCGCAATCCTCTTTTATGGTCCATTCTAAATCCAGGGTGCATGTATGAGTTGGCATCGGGGAGTAGATTCCCAAATATGCCACAACGCTAACATAATCTCTCTCCTGAGAGGCTTAGAAAAAAAAACTTAAGATGACCTCACAGTGTAGGAAAATGTCACACACAAGAATATATTTAAAGATATTCTAAATGAAGAGAAGTTGTGGTATCTGTTGAGCAGACTTTGCGTTATCTGCTTAGTGTGAATTTGTGCTCTGCCACGAACCTCGGCGCTGAAAGCACATGTTTATCCCTCCCTCCTGCTTCTTTTTAGACTCCAGCTTCCTCTCCATTCTTTCTGTCTTTCACATAGAAAAAGAAAGATGCACAGTGCAGATGGAAGAGGCGACCTATTTTAAGACCAGCGTGTAATTAATCATAAGCTAGCAGCAAGCATTAAGAGAGAAGGAAATGTATGATAGCTCCTACTGTGACTTCCTGTCCCTCTCTAGCTGACATTTTCTCTCTCTCGTTCTCAGTCCATCTCTCCCTCTTACACTTGTGTTCCTCTATACTAAATTTTAATTTGTATCCTCTCCTCCCCTCTTTCCCATGGAGCAGGCAGCATCTCTATCGTCGTCCTTTCTCTCCCTCTCTCGCACTTTTTATCTGCATCTTGCATGCATACTAATTTTAATTTAATGTGCATGCACACACACGCACAAACAGTCCTAATTAGCAGCAAAAATGTCAAATCAAAATGTCATCTATAGAAATAACAGCCCTGACACAAGTAGTTAGCTACCTGTTAAGTTAGCTGCTGGGGCCTGATTGATCCATTCACCCAAAAAGTTTGCCTTGGTCTGAGATGTTGTTGTAGTTAGGCAGGCCATGACCTCTCAGTCCTTTCTGTATTCTGCACATATGATGATAGTGCTAAGTGGGCAGGGTGCTGTTTTCTCGACAGATGGTGAAGAACACAGTCTCATTTGTGTGTAATATGTCTTTGCTAATTGTCTGAAGATTGGATCAATGTCCTTTTCTGCTTCAGCTCAGCACTTTGTCTGTATTACTGCAGACAGCACAGCCAACATTTATCACTGCTGATAGAAGGGAGCTGAGGAAAAGTCCTGTTCAACTCATTATTTTGGTGATTTTACTGGGACTTGGTCAAACTGTGTCCATAAATAGTGTCTTAAGTGGTGACAATGGACAAACAGGACTCACCGTTAAAGCTGTTTTGGCGTTCGATGCATGGATACCCACACACATGAATAGTTGTCACACACAAGATTCGCTCCACTTTTTTCTATCACTTGCCGATGACATCCACTTAATCATGAGAAGTTTATGGATTACTTATTAAGATGAGTCACTCTAATTTTTCATGATGGTAAAGAAAACCCTTGTGCATTATTATTGCGGATTTCAACTGAAAGTGGAGCTTTCTGTCACTCTCTGCGGTGTGACTGACCTTTCGGCCCCTGAAGCCGTCCTCACTAAGGCTACTTGATGACCCGGTCCTCTGCTGTCAGTTACACTGCGTGCATCACTGCCTTTTCCACTACAGCAGATACATGTCCGCCTGAGCTGTGTTTCAGAGTGGAGAGACGTTTATGTGGCTTAGACTTAATACCATAACTGCATGCAGAGATACTCAGATGTCAGATTTATCTTTGACAGAAGTGTGTTTCGGGAAGATAAATATATAGAGAGTGGTTTGTAGAGCTTACACCTATGTTCTGAGTTGTTCCCAACCTCATGAAAGCTTTAAAAAACTGACAAATATGATGATATTTTGAAGAAAAGCAATGTGATTTTAATATCTTAAAGAGAACTCTTGCCTCAGGCAATTCAATCTTTACCTCAGCATGTCTAAAGTCGAATCAGTCCAACATTTAGATGTCTCAATCAGTCCTGTGTTGATTTCCATCAATTTTTACAATCACAGTCTCCACAGTATAAATTCTAATCACTAATATACGAAAACATTTCCACCACTTGGTACCAGCTCGACTCGACTAGACTCGGCTTTGGTACCAGGTAGGGGAGAGTGGGGTAAGATGAGCTACTTTTCATATTCAGGATCACAACATCAAGACAGTTATAGTTTTGTTTATATCTTCAGATATCTCAGGATGTTATGCATCCCCACAAACAGACAGAATGAGCGTAAACATAACTGTGATGATAAACAAAAGTGGTCTTGTGGCACAACTTCCATCCATCCATCACCCACCTCCCCCTTTACGCAATATTCCACCTCTCCAGGTTGCAGGGCAATACAAACAGCTGGGATCTTCTGAGTTGAGCCACCAACTCAGTGAGGTTTGGAAAGTTTTGTGATTAAATTTTATCTTGGGAAGAATCCCTCATCTTTCTCTCTGAAAGTAAAGCTTGGCTTACCATGAACAGCTTTACCTGGCTATCACAGCGATGCCACTTAATAAAATAAAATGGAATTTAATGACTCATCTGTTCATTTTAAAACATTTATTTATTGAAATGTGGTGATATCTGTACATACAGAGCCCCAAGGCATTGTTGCTTTTCTGTCCAGTACAAACATGAAGCTTCACTTAACATTCAAACTAATGTGGCTGTCACAGTTGTTAGATTTCATCTGTGAGACCAACATTAATCTTCCAAAAGGAATAATATCAACCACCACTAAATCTCCAAAGAGCTGCATCGGATCACTTTCTCCCCAGGGTGACAATGGAGGTTGACCGGCCGCTCACCTCAGGAGACCGGCTGCTCACCTCTGAGATGACCAGCTGGTCCCAGTCGGCCAACTAGTCCCATAGGAAGCTCTTCGCATCTCTGAAAACCTCAGAGCAAATTTCGAAAAAAATAAAAAATAAAAAGGCCTTCTTGCATACTTAATGTTTTGCGGTAAGCAGCATTTTTGAGGTTATTATTACAAACAGAAAAGGTGAACTTTAGATGTGTCAAACAGCGTGTTAGCATGCTAATGTTAGCATTTAGTCAAAAGTACTGCTTGCTCATAAGAACAGCCTCAGTGCTGCTGGCATGACTGTAAACTCTGTAACTCTTAAACTGTTTACTGCTATTTACAGACCTTTCTCCCTGTAGTCATTTTGATAGGTTGTGCTGTAGTGGGAAAAGCGCAGGTGATACAAATTTCATTAGCAATGATTCAGTTCCATTAAGTGTCCCAGTAAGCCATGACAGTGAGCAAGCATGCACAACACCAGCTCCCTGGAAGTGGTTCACCTAAATGGAATACAGTGATATACTGTGACACTGCTGGTAACACCTGTGCAGCTCCACTACATCCACTGTCATTATAAGAGCCTTCTCCATAGCCTCCTTTTTTCTTAGGATTCTTCCCCTTATGTTGTTTTGCTTTATCTACTTTTAAACGGGACAAATCTGCTCAGTGCATTTGGTTTCTTTTATGCCTCGGGTTAGTGTCAGCACTGTTTTTATTCTTGTAGATCTTCACACATCTTTCCAAACAATTTAGCATTTTTGAAAATCTTTTGGGGTGATAATAAAAACCCCTCTCTGTTTTGCCTCGGGCTTTTAAACATTATGGCAAACACCTTTAAACACAGAGAGAGCCATTAAACGTTAAATGCTGCTAAAGCACGGCAGTATATACAGTGCATTAATCAGTCACTTTGCAAGCATGGTGCTGTTACACATGGGCAATTCTGGACCGACACATTTCTATGACCTTCAACAATCAGTGCTTTTCAGAAATCAAGCATCTTTTACCTACGATGAGATGTGGAGCAGAAACAACAGAAAGAGACAAGTTGAGAGAAGAGGTTTAATGCTTTCAGGCCGGCAAGAAGACGATTTAACAGACAGAAGGGCCATAATTTCTTGATTTTACACCTTTCTGGACTGATTACCTTACCTCCCCCAAAAAATCAATGGCATAGACCTTAAAAAAGAGAGATTCTGCACTCTGCCTTCAGAAAATCTTCACTCACAGTGAAACAGCAGTATCTACAAAGTAAGTTTCTCAGCTTTCACCACTCCTCTTGTCCATATTCGATTTTTTAAGACTGCTAAGATAGCTACCCTTAACCTGTTGAGCTTTTTTTTTTTTTTTATTGTACATTATGGTTCTGGTTTGTAGTGTTTCAAATGCCACACACACACAATTTCAATTTATTGCATAAAATGTCACCTTGATCTTTCGACAAAGACGTTGCATTTCACAGTGAGGTAGAGAGACTTGGAATTGAAGGTACTATAAGCATTTTCATAGAAAAATTATCCACAAGTCCCTTGGGGAAATAAGGATATTCTACAGTAAATCAGCATTTTAACATTTTGGTGTATGATCCATGCTTGAGTCAAATGGCTTTTCACATCATGTAACCTAATTTCACCTAATTTACCTGAAGAACTTTTAAGGACAGCAGCAGGGAAGGAAGAATTAGGTTCTTGCTGATACGCTCCCTGCCACCTATTTTTCTCTCCTGGTGACATGCTTTTATCTGCCCCCACTTGATCAAACTGCAGAGTGCCAGACAAGTTATGACAATGTGGCAACAGCAAAACAATAATTTGAGCATACTTCACCAACTCAATAAGCAGTGAAAGTTACATCACATATTATATTTTCTGTGGTGGTGGGAGCAGATTAACATCATGAATTATAATAACTTAGAGCCTTAGAAAAGCTTCTTTGAAACTGTGACTAGTGAACCTCCAGGCTACTCTTCATTTGAAGTGGTACAGGGACACTGCACTTTTGTTGAAAGTCACAAGCCTCAATAGAAGCTACTCAGAAAACCGTGCCTAATACAACAAAGCTATATCACACTGTGAGACATCTGCTGTTAAGTATTACATAAATGCACTTGCATACTTTGTGGCGTAATTAACAACAAAACAAATCATTCTGGTTGTCAGACCAGTGTGGGAGACCTCGATACACTTCACTGAAAGAATGACTCACACACACATCACACAATAAGCAGGTCATGTTAAGTTTGACCTTTAAACCACATTCCTGTACAGTCCTATCATAACAAAAAACTTAAAGAAAAAAAAACTTAAAGAAAAAATAATGTCATTGCCTGTTCTCTTCCTCAAATACCAATTCACCATAATGTTACCTTCCATTGTTGGGATGAAGGTTAAATTAAAGTTTGACATTGCTCTCATACTTGACTGGGGTGAGGGTGAGGTTAAGCATCACAAAAAGTTTCTGGTTGGAGATAAGTTTGGGCTGAGGTCACAGTGAGGGACACACAAGTTGATGTGGATGTAGCATTTGGTTGGTTGTGTGGACAAAAAAGTTTGCAACTAAAAATATTAGAAGATCGTCACACTGCCCAACTGGGAAACGTAGTTAAGGTAGCACTGGCACCTTGATCTTTCAAAAAAGACGTTGCATTTCACAGTCAGTTAGAGTGTCTTGGAATTGAAGGTATTGTGGCATCCCTACTAACTAACACTAACTAACTAACACTACTACTACTACTGGTAATTTACAATATAAATATGTATTTATCATAATGCACTTTAAATGGCTGCTTTGCAAAATTCTTTTATTTCCTCTTTCCTAGTCATTATCCATCTAGACTCTAGATGGATAATGACTCCAACAGACTGCTTCCCTTCCACTCTTTCATCCATTTCCTCTCCTTTATTTCCTGAAACTTTTGGATCAAACCAGGTTCTCACACTGACCATATTCATTGTACTATTCTTTTTTTTTAATTTAGATGTCGTGCACTGCTTGCCACTTGCAGATATTACCTTTTCCATCAGTATATCATTAACCTTTAAGCAATGCTACATGTTCAAGTCACGTACAGTGTTACTTTTTTTCCCCTCTCTGCTGTTGATTTAAGAAATGAGCCCGTCTCTAATGGTTTTTCTTATTCAGCGAATCACTTTTATGTATTTTCAAAGGTAGCCTCTCCATCATCTCCCATTGCCCAGTGTATCAACAGCCGCCTGTCTGGATGGAGTCTGTCACCCTGTTTCACAGGAAATTGAACACACATTCTCCATTTCCAGCATGCAATGAGTCTGGGTCAAACAAACATCCAGATATGCACACGTGCTAGCAGACAAACACATGCATAAACACTCACACATATATAAATGACAGTATTTCCAGACTTCCAGGGGAACTGCACACTGTGTTCTGCACAGCATCCTCTTGCTCATACATGATTAAGTAAGTCTGGCTGTTATTATGGAGAAGATGCAGTGTATTAGATGGCCTGACAGATTGTGTCAGGGCCTGCAATCCTATCAGGATTGGATAATAAAAAGACACTTAATCTAGCCAGTTCCCTGCAGTCCTTCTTTGCACTGAGAATAAAAAATCCTGACTAGTGGTGCGTTCTGGGCTCTAACTGTCCTTGTCAAATTCTCCTCCTACATCCCATCCTAAAATATAAGAGCAATAATTATAACTTAATCTTCTCAATATCAACCATTCATCCGCCAAAACATTTCCCAGGGAGAGGCATGGAGTTATAGCCCTTGAGCGTAACAAGATAATGTGCCATAAAAATAGGTGCCCACCAGTATGCATGACTGGGTGATGATAAGCTAATTTATGTGGACCTTGACTCATCAGTAGGACCTGGGATGAGAGGCAGGAGAATGGCAGGAGGGGGTCGACTCAGCACATCTTCCCTCGCCTGCCGAGCATCAGTCATGATAAACAGTACCACGACGGACGCAACAACAGCCAGTCTGTCAACCTGTAGAAAGTCATAGAGACAGAGATGACTATGCACTGTCTGCCCAATCTTCCACAGTCTCTGAAAAGCACAAGCAAAAGGGAAAGCCAACGTAAGGATGAGGAAAGGGGCACAGCATTGCTTCATTGCCTGTCGTGGTTCTTCAACATCGCAGGCACTTTCATAATGTTCTTTCTGTGTAGAAAATAAATTATAAATTCACATTTGTCAGTTAACCCTCCTTTACTCTCTCTATGTGTCTTTGAAGTGGAGAACAACCCTTGCCAGACCAACCCTTGTCTCCATGGAGGGAGCTGCCTGCAGGAAGGTGACGGCTATAGCTGCTACTGTCCTCAGGGCTTCTCCGGGGAGAGCTGCGAGATCGGTGAGTCACTGCCAGGTCAGGTCTGGGCGAGAGAGACCTCAGAGGTCAGCAGCTGCACATAGATGCTGTGTCACTGTGGCATAAGGGAAAAGCAAGATGGGCATATGCTTGGATAACATTTAGCATATGTACTCCTCTGTGCAGTGAATTCGGGATAAAATTGCCAGCCAGTTTCCCTCTGTGGACTTTGTTTTCTTATTTTTTATTCGGGCCCTGGATCCAATCACAGTGCACTCCAAGCAAAGAGAAGCTTTCCTGTCAGGTTCACCAGTTTTGGATCCAGATCCTTGACTGAAAGCAAACAGGGAATATCCATATGCTGCAAGTCAGTCAGTCGTGACAGACACTGCTGAGTATGTGCTGTATGTGCTCAGCTCTGTGTGTGGGTGTTGAAGCGAGTTTGTGTGTTCACCTTGTGCCCCAAGAGTCGTAGGCTTCTCATCCTTCCACTCAGCTGTGTGATGGGAGAATGTGGCTGTCACAAAATGGCTGTGCATTCCTTTAGGTGTGTGTGTGTGTGTGTGTGTGCGTGTGTGTGTGTGTGATAAAGACATGCAAGGACACATGGGCCACAGAGGAGCTATGAGCTCAGTGAGGGGTGGTGTAGTTGATTAAAGTGCTGCGACGACACATGCCGTCGTGGATGAGGCAGGGAGGACAGAAAAATAAAGAAAAGCAGAAGAAGAGGCAGCATTGCAAGAAAATATAAAAGTCACTTTCTTTCAGAATGAAACTTATAGAAATTCAACATGCAGGCCACAGGGTTTGATTGAGCTTGAACACATCTCAGTTGGTGCAAAGTTGTTGATGTTGACAGCATCCAGTCTAGCACATTGATTCTGGGCTGTGGCCAAATAACAGTGGGATGACACATAGTAAATATTAGATGATATACATAAGCTGCGTTGTTTTGTGTTGTTACGTGGGCATTTAAAACTCTAGTTTTACATTTTTGACTATGGCTTTGGCAGTTGCTTGTTTTGAGTATTGAGCTGAATTTTCTGTATTTAAGGCCCTGGAGCAAATCAGAAAGGTCATTCAATTCCACTGATTAAATATGTGATTTTTATCTGAGGGAAATCACTTTCATGATGAAGTGTAAACACTTATGAAACAAGATACTGCATCAGAATTAGATTGAAAAAATCACCAAGCACATTCAGTCCTGTGGTAATCCTGTTTGCTCCACAGTCATGCAGCATCATGAGCTCAGTTTTTAAGGGTCATTACTTATGGGAAAAGGTCAAAAATCAGGGGTCAAGGGTCAAAAGACGGCTTTTGTCCTGGGCTTGATTATCAATAACCTTTAACACTTCTACCCACAAAACAACATATTATTCAACATTTAGGCGTGTCTGTGCATAAACACCATTGAAGATCAATCAGCATTTTAGCATGGGATCAATTGTGGCAAATGTGTCTTAGCTGCATAAATACACACACACACACATGTAATCTGTAATTACTCACTGCAGTCAATTTGTTTAGGGGTTTGCGATTGAGGTAGACAACATTTACTTGGGTTTACAGACAACTAGAATAAATTGTGACATTTCAGCCTAAATATTGGGAGAACATTTGTTAATTACTGATTAGGTCTGTGCCCATGTGTCTTTTCCTACAGGCATACAGCTGGCCACCAACATCATTAGACATACTGAATTGTATGAAATACAAATCTTATAGTCTTGAGCAAAGTCCAATGTTACAGTGTCAGTTAGCTAATGTTGGGTTACCAACCTCAGCTGTTAGATTTGTGACAGTTCAACGTCTTTCTGTACACTGATGTCCTGTGGCCACCATGTTTTCTTCAGCCTTGCTCTGTCAGGTGTGTTAAATTGTCTTTTATGGTGTTATTAAAGTGTTGTGATGCTGATTACTTTGCTGAACAGTTGCACACGATGATGGTTTTAATATTAAATTACAGCCAAAGGCAGAAAGGTTAATTGCCTGTAAGAGCAAAATGCTTGACCAGAATTTAACCACAGTGCAGTTCTGGAGGAATTAGGCCGTGAGGAATTTATGCCTTACTCTCTCACACCACAGCTTTCATTTCCTTCGCTTCATCATTTTTTGTTGAGCAGCTAACCAGGGGACTCTTTCTGTCTCTAATTGTAAACAAGCTGAGACGTAGCCACCACAGCCCCATTATAACCATCATATTGACCAGAATTCCCTTCACTCCCTCTGCTCTCCATGTGAAAGGACTATTTAGGCAAAATGAGGCAGTGTGGTACTTGGCTGCCACATACCTAAGAGCCTGTCTTCAGGACTTGGCTTATAGCTGCAATTATTTGGGAAGAAGCATTTTGGGGAGCTGCATTATTGATGTCTTGTGTTTCTACTATGGGTCTGTAATTAATATTTATGAGGGAGAGAGCAAGAGAGAGAGAGAGAGAAGCTGCTGTGGACATGTCAGTGTTAGGACTCACTCCACTTAATCCTCATCTTTAGAAAATTAAATTTAATCTCATCTGTATACTTTATTATATCCCACTTCAATTTTTTTTTATTCTAAACTCTAGGTTGTTCTAGGGGCTGGGTGATCTGAGAATGTAATATCACAGATTACTTTGGCATATGATTTTCTTTTCAGATGCATCAGACAGATCACATCATTGAAGGAGCCTTATTTAAATTTTCACTAAGAACTATAAATGTTCAATTGTTGCTAACAGGACTATTGCTAATGTTACACAACTAATCCGTTAACTGAATCTTGCCATTGTGGCAAATGGCCCTGTCCGGCTGCTGTCCTGAGTAGCAGTCAGTCATTCTCTTTTGCTGAGGGAGGTTCCTACCTGAGTGAGATGACCGGGAAGTATCTGATCAGTGCACCAATTTAATGCTTGAGACATGGCCCAAAACCTGCAATCCCAATCCCTGTATCACTGTCTGGACAAATGCAAATAGGAGTCATTTTATAGAACAAGCAAATAGAACTTATAGTCGACAACATCATATCATCATAACAAAATGATATATGCTATAAAGATATAAAAATGTCAGCGTAAAAAAATATAACGATGTCAATGTCCACACAGGAAACTCTACACACTTATGTCTGAATATAATTCCTTCTGGCCGCTTGCTCACTTTATCTTTTTTATTCAATTACTATTTCAGTGGTTCAGCTTCCCTTTCATGTTACCTTATTCCAACATTTGCTTTGTTTTTATAGTTAGGAGAGAAGTGTTTATTGTCCTTGTGTTATAAATAGTTGGTTTTCCAAAAAGCGTAGAGTAGATGCAGTTGGAGTTATGAATTCTCCTTCTCAATGAAGGCTAAAGAAGTGTTAAGAAAGGAGTTTTTGTTGTAGTGTGTCCAGTGGATGAGAGACCTGTCTGCAGACAGATAAACATGAGGCTGAATGAGTCAGGACAGCAATAGAGCTTTCAAATTTAGTAAAATACCTAAAGCTTGTCAAATAATTAGTGTAAAATTTAGTAAATAGAAGACAGCACTGTAAATGAAGAGCAGCTGAGGTG
This sequence comes from Selene dorsalis, assembly GCA_900303245.1. Classification (NCBI taxonomy): domain Eukaryota; kingdom Metazoa; phylum Chordata; class Actinopteri; order Carangiformes; family Carangidae; genus Selene; species Selene dorsalis. The sequence goes on from OMNW01024936.1 coordinate 30,619, forward strand.
ACAAACAGTGGAAAGATACAAATCACATCTTCCCCTCAGAGCTTTCACAGTACAATTAGAGCAGAATGCGGAGATTTGTGTGTTAGGCTTTTAGCCTCTTGCCTTCTTGGTGTGAAGGCAACCACATGCAAGACTATTCATGCGATCCAAACTCAATCTCATTTCAATTATCGTATATTGTGATTCTACCCAAAAATATTGTCCTCTTGGCCAGATTGCTCACCCCTCGGTGCTACTGTTCCTCAAATCATTAAAACCAGCTGGTAAAGTCTGGATCCAGCAGCAAAATAAATGAAGCACAGCACACCCTGCCAATTTGATGGCTACATGTTGACATACAATAATAAGTTATATTTACCTTCACCGCAGCTGATACGAACATTCGTTCACAGATATGAGAGAATAAAACAGAGAATCAAAGAAGCAGGAAAAAGAAACACCCTGGGGGGATTCTACTCGGCTGATTATGTCCAGATAAAATAGTCATATAGCTCAGTCTTAATGACTCTAATCCTTCTTACGGTTTACATAAAAACACAGATAAGCAGTGACATGCAAGTAAGTAAAAAAAATAAAGGCTTGTCATCCTTTCATCCTTTAAAGCTCTTAACACTCGTGTTACCTCTTTTTTTTAAGCCTGATTAGACCTCTGTTCACAACTGTGTAAGTCTGCACAGACTCTGCTGTGTCACTCTTCACCTAGTTTTGCAGAACTCGTTAGTCACAATAACTTACAACCTCAGCATTCATATTTGTACATAGAGCTCGTTTACTTAATGGCACTCAGGTATTGATAGATAATGTGTAATTGCCAACGTAGCTCCGCCCATGTTGAAGCTGAGCCGAGGACTAATTAGCCAATTGAAAACACCTGTGATCACGTACAACCCACACTCACAATCCCACTCAACATCAATGATGTGTCATCCAAAAGAAACTCAAGTGGGTTTTTTTTACAATCTATAAAGTAGCTGTTGAAATTCAGATCACAAACTGTTTATGTAAAAATTATGCTCAAACACAGGGAGACAACACCAACAGCATATGGCCAGGACGATATACGTATGTCTCGCTATAGCATTTCTCACTCAGGAGAGTTTTCCTACACATGTACATAACATTTGCTTAAAAAAATACTGTGACATGTCACAGTATGAGCTGGTTATGAGCTCAGTAAGTCAACCCAGGGGTCCCAGTCTAGGTATGAGCTCGTGCACATGTAAGGGGCAGTGTTTGCAGCATCGGACCAATCACAAACAGGGACACGTCTGGCAGTATAGCAGCAGCAGAGCGGCGTCTTTCACTAACGAGGAGCAGACAATAATTCTGCAGCAACATGAAAAGGTAAGAGATCAAATCCAGGCAAAAAAAACAACACAGTCACTGCAGCAGAGTGTAGAAAGGAGTGAAAATCACTGCTCCATTATTATGGCATGACAGTAATCAAATTTGTGTATTCCTCTGAATTGGCCTGTTGCCCATGTAATTTTGTGGTGTGTGTGTGCAATTCAGACCATTAGTGGGACAGTGAGTGCACGACTCTGGCATGTGTCACTGTCCACATGCGGTACGATCAGCTGACAGAGGTATGTCAGTCCCTCTGATGAAACCCTACATTTCTCAAAGAGATGTTCATCTGAAATTGCCATGAGGCTTTGACAGTCCCTGAACACTCCTGCACTACATAGGGAGTTTTTTTTTTGTTGTTGTTTTTTTTGTTTTGACACTTCATGTATGTACAATATTCACACACCTAACAACAGTGATGCCATTTTCCAAGAGAACTGATTTGTCAGGAGGCGATGCTTTTATACCCGGCAGCCTGAATCTCAAACATAACCTGCTCCGGACCAGGTTAGCCGTTCAGCATAATGTATCCCAGTAAGAAGTAGTGCTGAAAACCCACAGTTAACCTTGAAGTTACCCGACTAAGCTAAAATCCTGCTTCGTAGTACAGGCCCCTGAGCCTTTGTTATTGTTATGCCAGGGCTTAACGTGACAAGTCAAAATGTCTGTTGTGGAAAACACCTACTGCTCATTCATTAGAAGATTTACCAGTGTGCTAGTATTCGAGCCTTTCTCGCTGTTGACAGTTTGACTGCCACAATGAATTGTTTATTGTGAGAGCAAACACACATTTGGACGTTGATCAGTTTGAGCTTCAGTGCAAATCCTTAAAAATGAAACTACACTACTCTTACACCAGGCTTTATTCACACAAATGTTTTAATCCAGTTGAAGACCAGTGTAACTGATGATATAAATGATGTAAGTGGACCAGACCAGGTCATTAGTGTTCTTCTGAACAAACTCATCAGTCATGTTATTAGTTACACCTGTGTTTTCCTACTATTACAAGTTACTATTCACAGATTTAACACAGTCACTGCGCAGTTTCAGTTCATCCACATCACTCTAAAGATAACAGTTCATTCATGAATTCAGCAATGTTAGATGATGAAACTCTCAACTCAAAGTCAGCTTACTTGCTTGTTTCGAAACTTTCAACCACACAGTCCTCAGACTGAGTCTGTTCAGCTGCCAGAATGAAAAGAGGCAACTTCATCTTCAGTGTGATACTGTTGAGAAGTGAGTTTGAATGTCTACAGATCAGTGGTACCTGAGCGACATCAGCCTGCCGAGGGCTCATACAGTCAGAGGGGCTGCAGCAGACACTTAGCTGGAACCACTACAGCTACATAGCTCCGCTTTGCACACGTGGAAAGTCAGGTCAATTCAACACATGATTGGCATGTCAGTTAAATCAATGAGGGAACAAGAACACCCACACTTTTCCTTTTGTGTGTGTGTCTAGAGTAAACATACGGGTTAAAAATGGATTTAAGCACCACATTTGTAGTCTATGTAGATTCAAACCCGTAGGTTTGTGATGAAAGAGTGATAAGCTGTCCAGAATTGAGGTGTTTGTTTTAAAGGATAAAACACATTCTTGTTTTCTATTGCCAGTCTTTTTCTTCCTTTGTCAACTCTTAAAAATGAAATCTCATTCATTTCGCCAGCCACGGCTATTTCTCTTTAGTTCAAATGTGTTTTGTGGTAGAGGAAACATATTAACCTGCCTCAGTCTATCTGTGAACACAGGTCAACAAATCACAGGGGTTCTAAATGGAGCAGAAGGTAGGGCAGTTATTTTTGGTCTGCTGCTGTTTGTTTGCTCCTCAGAAAGACCCCAATCAACCCATCAGTGAGTGAGTCAGTCAGTCAGTCAGTCAGTCAGTCGGCAACAGAGAGACAGCAGACAGGTAAATCATTTTGAGCTGTGACCCATTCATATGCATCCAGATCAGCTAGAGACAGACACTCAGTAGGAGTGTTTGATTCTTGGCTTTTCACAGCAGCACCAAAATGTATGGCCGGTCGCTGAAGTGTTGCTTTTGGATTTCAAATGCAGAATGACCCTGTTAAAAGGAAGAAAATCATACTATTCACTCATCCTGTCTTTCGACCGCTGTCCATCTTCCTCTCCACTCATCTCTTCCACGGCCCTGTGTGGATTCCCCTCCTCCATTTTCTCTGCCGTTTGCATGATGAATTAGAGGAGATAACGGTACCTGAGCTGCTTCACAGAGACTCAACAATTTGGCCAAAATGACATGCTTCGAGGGCTGTGTC
>OMNW01024938.1:0-20078 GCA_900303245.1 Selene dorsalis
TACATCTTACATATGAGCCTTATCTGACAGAGAGGCCAGGTGAGGAGAGCAAATTATAAAGACAGTAGATAGGTGGCTTAGAGTCAACAGCATGTTGTAGTAAAGTGTAAGGAAAACAGAAGAACACCTGCTTAAAGCCGTTCACTTGTGATAAGATCACCTCAGACATATAGTGTACCAGGACTGAACAGGCCTTTATGTGGTTAGTACTGTACTGACAGTAGGGGGCAGCAGAGAGCAAAAAGTGTGTATCCAAGAAATACACACAGAATAAGTTTTTCCACACATTTTCCCATATTGTCGTCTTTCTGACGACCACTCTGAAACTTGGAGAAAAGCATAAAAACAGCCTCTAGAAGCCATTACAGTGAAAATATGGTGAGGACCGGCCTACATGTCCTCACTTTACAAAATGGTCCTCACTCCAAAGGTTTAAAATTCACACTTGTCCTCACAATGATAGGAGTACAAACACACACACACAAACACACACACACAAACACACACACACACACACTTACACTAACAGTACACACACCAGGTGTCATCAGTTTCTGATTGGATGTACAGGCTGATAGGAAACGAACTAATGTGTTTCTACTGTATCTCTGATCTCTGCTCTAATGGCCTATTAATGCCCACCCCTCCTTTCTCCTCACTGTCTCCTCTAGTGTTTAGCTGAGCTCACCTCCATCAATCCATCCATCCATCTGTCCAAGACTCCAAGTTACACCAAAGTTGTTCAGGTGAGTAAATCAACGTATTTTACGCTAGAAATAAGGTCCAGGTTGTAAAAAACGGAACTTCTCCTTTAAACAGGCAAAGTCTGAGACTGGGGCACTTCAGGGTTTTTGCCTTTTCTTCAAGTACACACACACACACATACACACACACAGATCATGCCTTTGTGTGTTAATCCCTCTGTGCGCGATGGTTCAATTCCACTGAGGTTAATTAGTGATAATCAGAGGAAACCACTGTTCTGCCACAGAGCAAACTGCACTAATTTGTTATCACTGAACTCTTCCCTTTGTCTTCTCCTCTGCTCTGCTACCTCTCTGTCTACCTGTGTGTGTGTGTGTGTGTGTGTGTGTGTGTGTGTGTGTGTGTGTGTGTGTGTGTAGTACATTCTCTGCACCATAATATCTGCTCCTTTTCCTGACTCTGTTTTTGCAATATTCTTAATGGTTAAGCTTCCTCTGAATGTTTGTATTTTTTTTTTCTTGTTTCACAATGATGATTGATTAATGGGTGAGTGTGTGTGTGTGTGTGTGTGAGAAAGAGAAAAAGAGACAGAGAGAGAGGAGAGATAGAGAGAGAGGCTATCCACAAGGCTCTCACTTCTGTTTTACCAGTGACATACACACACATCCACAAACACACACACACACAAACATCACACTATCTCAACATGCACACTCTCCTCACACATTAACACCCTTAATTGGGGGAGCGGATACACAGTCACCCATTTAGCTGCACTATGAGCTAAAGGCTGTGATGAGCCATGGAAAAAACTTGCTTTGCCCCTCCCACACACACTCACTGCGACAGTCTGAGACAGACATACGAAGAGGCTGGAATGTGTGTGTGTGTGTGTGTGTCAGAGAGAGAGAGAGAAGGGGGGGGGGCTTACAATGAGATCAAAAATCTGACATATTATAACCAAGGGACACTAGTAACGACTGCTCGCCTCCATGAAGCCAAAAGCAATCTTTTTTGCATATTAAAATTACAGCATAGATGACGGCGCATCAGCTGCATCTGTGAAGTGTATTAAAATGTCATCGGCTGATCAGGAATGTGAATAAATCATTGATCTGATGAAGTTAGGCAGAGGTGGCACCGTGCTTTGGCCGAGGTGCTTCGCTCATGGATCACAGAAAAGCACAGGTGCGCAGGTTTTACAGCTTCCTTCCCTTTTTAGCTTCATGGTCATTTAACCGTCCATTCTATAGCGGGTGGTCACATGATCACAGCTCATACACAGGTTTTGCGTTCTTAAGTGAGGATAAAGGTGTTGAAAAATCACTATGCTGTCATTCTAGCTTATAGAATTTAGAAAGTAAAGTGACTGGCTGGAAACTATTGTATGGATTAATTGGATTCATTTGCATGTGAGACCCATCTTTGCATTACCACATGCCACTCTTTGACAGGCTGTTGCTCAGTCTGGCCATCATGTATTCCAGCAGCATTGATAATGCTAATGCTAACCCTTTCCAGGCATTTCCATACACAGAAAGAGAAAAGAAATCAGAAACCATCAATGGGGAGCACAGGGTTAAAATTACAGATGCCTTATTCATAGACATTAGCCTTAAGTACTGTTAGCATATGATATATCAACCACTGGATATACAGCAGTTATACATATCTGCACACTATGTACACACACAGAGTTTTAATTCTGCTCTCTAATCATACTAAGTCATCTTTTAACTTTTGGACTATGTTGGTCAGTTAGGTTTCATTCATCTGGAGAATGTGCATTGTGCTCTATGAAATATTTGTATGAAAGCAATACTTTCATCGGGAGACATTTCAGAAGAGGAAGATTTTCACATCACGGCAAAATTATTTCATAACAACCAATGAAAAAGTAAAATCCTGTGTTCCATTATACTATTCCAATGTTTAAAGTCAGTTGTGTGGCTTTGGAAGAGAGCCCAGCCCTACTGTGAAAAATCAGGACATCTGGGAAAGAACCGATACTGCATCTGACACAATGTGGCACATAATCCTCAGTTCCTACAGGGAAAATTTATTACAAAGTGCCTCCCCGTAATGTTGCATTATGAATTTCAGAAGTTTTAGAAATTGGTGTGGAAAGTTACAGGGGAAGGATTTTCTTTTTCACTGTTTTTAAATTTATTTTCCTTCAGCGAAAATACAGCTGGGTCGGAAGAATGCACGACGATGTGGGACAATGCTGAGCCCAGCACAGTCTGCATAGACAGCCGGGGAAATGACTGTCACACCAACTTAACACAGCAACCGCTCTTCACATCTCTTTAAATTCTTTCCCTCTCTCTCTGAGTCAAAACACAATATTATCACTTGAGAACACACATATACGCAAGTGAGAGAACATGAGCATATGAGAAAACATAGGGCAGATCCCTGATGATTGGTACTGTCCCAGGTGTGTGTGTGTGTGTGTACATGTGTGTGTGTCAGAAGAAACATAATGCACCACTGGACCATTCAGACACAGACAGTGGCTAATGCTATTAGAATCACTTCAGGCCAGGGGTCTCACGAGAACACAACAAGCTACACACCCTGTGCACAAACACTACACACACATCCTCACAACACACACACACATACAACACACATATAAACACACTCCCTGTCTCATCAGCTATGTCAAGCAATGCTTCATCCGGTGACCTGAGACAAACCAGCTTTGGCACCTAATGCTGAGTGATCAAAACAGCACATTACTCTGTTATTGAGACTATCAATATATTCAGTGTGAGAGTCTAATGTATTTATAAACTGGCCACTGACAGGGGAGCCAGCGGTGAATAAGACGGCTGGCTTTTTGACAGCACTATAAAATAGTCTTCTAAAATATGATAAATGCGATTCTTGCAAAATGGAGAGGAACATAATTCTCACTCGACAACATTACCTTGCCAAGTAAACCCTAATATGTCTAGTTTAGGGGCTACTGTTAAATATGGCATCCTAAATGGACTTTCAAGCACTGTTACTGCACAATCTAAAAGGGTTACACTAAACTTTACAGGACAGTTCGGATGAATTAGGGCCTTGTTGTTTAGATTCATTGTTCATTATAAAATTCTGCATCACTGCATCATTGTTTTAGTCTCAGTTGTGCCACTTCTTAAATTACACCAGCCTGTTTTCATGGCACCACAAAATGAGGATCCATGTGATTTACTCAGAATAACCCTTAAGAGATCTAAAGAGGAGGCGGAAAAAATGCTAAACTAAATCAGAGCAACTGTCTAGCTCAGCCACTGTTGCTGTAGCAGTGTGCCTAGATTATTTCTCTTAAGACAGTAAATGAGGCACAGGATGCTGCATCAACACTAATGCTATCTGTGACAGGCAGTGGAAGGGCAGCATGCAGAGGCTGCAGTCATTTGAAGGCTTTTTGCGGTTTGGCAGATTTTAGTTACAATCGGAGCATGACATGCGACATCAACAGGGCTGAGTGTCACTTTTCAAGCGAATTTGAGTCACAAAAAATAACTTAAACCGAGCTGAGCTAAAGAAGGAAGTGTATTAATGCTAAAGGTTTTTTAGGGATATTCCAAAATCCACTGTATTTTGTTTAAAAACTATGCTAAGATTTAGATGAGCAAAGCTGAGCCCTCAGAAAGCCTCTTATACATTTTACTGTTCTTCATTGGCTTATGGTGGAATAATAATGAAGGAGGCTTCTGGGAAATGTCACTCTGAACACTGCTGGTGCCACTTAGCTTCGTTTTATAATAAAAGAAAAACACAGTCCTCTGTGTGCACAAAGCATTACCCCACCAAATCTAAAGCTTGGAGATATCCACAAATTGCATACAACGCCGAGTTGACTTTTTTTGAAGAACATCTTTTTCTTCTTTACGGACTGCACTCATAAATTAACTTGAATATATGGTTTAACACAAAAACAGCATTCGTTCCACTAGTTCAACACGTCTAAAATCCTGCATCACCACTACCACAGTGTTGTATGGTGTATGTTTGGTGTAGTTTAGATTTCTGACATGAAATGGGTTGAAATACCACGACCACCGCAGTGAAATATCACTGCAGGAGTGACACTTAAAGGTATTTCAGTTGGTAGGTGACATATGGCTGACAGTCCCATCTCCTGCTTCCAGCAGCATTATCCTGACTTGGCAGAATATCCAGATTGGCCCTGACATTTGTTATGGATCACAGACCAGCCGAGTGAGCAGATTTACCCCCTAACAGCCATATGCTTTATGAAAATGACATCCATCCACTCTGAAATGACAAGTTGCAAAAAAAAAAAAAAGTATCTCAGGAATTTGACAAATTGTTACACTGATTAATTCAATAAAAAGTCATTACTATAATTTGTAGCCTACATGATATTTCATACCACCAGTGAATCTATGGCTCCTGCTGGGTGTTGATCCTGTTTACTGAGAGTTAGCACCCAACTCTCCGCAGCCATCACCCACTTTGAGCTCTTTTCCCAACAAAGTAATATGATAAAAAAAATATCTGTATCTGAAAAACAAAAAGTTATATCAAATGCTTGGATTCAGGGCAACTTCAGTTACAATAACATTTGCTTTAATACAGTGTAAATCTGATATTTTGCATTTTAAAAGAAAATCTTATTTGTTTACCAACTAGGTCATGATGAATATGTAAAATCAAAACTTTTGATTTTGTGTCCTTGGTGATTGCTGTATCAAATTTTGTGCTTCCTCCTTTAACAGAAAAGAAAAAACTGCAGGTTTCTCCTTAAACACTGCTGTTAGTCAATGACTGCCATAACCAAAATAAATCCACTTCATATAAAACAGTATGTAGCTACATCCAGCACAGAAAGAAGGAGGGAAACACACGCATGACCGGCTAAAACAGTCCATTTAGAGGGAAAGAACTTTCGTCCATTCATAGTCCCTGCCTGCTTTCATGCATAAACAGTGAAATGTATGCATCTTCTCAGCTAAAGCAGCTGACATTTTGAAGCTCCAGAGGGAACGGACAGCTCGGCTGTGTATGTTGTCAAATCTAGTTTTTGGTCTTCAAAGCAATTAACTTTTTGATCTGAGAAACAGATGAAAGATTTCCTTTGATTCTTCTTTAATGTCATATCTCCCTTTTGGAATTTTAAATTTACGGTTTCCATTTGAGTTTCTTAATCTGTCTTGATTCCTACCCGGCCCTTTTTTACACTTTTTCTTATACTTTTTTTTTATCCTCTCTGCTGACCCTTTCTATCCACATCTCTCTGCCGTATCTTTTCTTTAATACTCGCTCTCGATCACTCCGACTCTCTCTCTCTGTGATGAAGAGGATACTGAGCTGTGTCAGAAATCATCTTCAGAGAGAGGCTGCCAATGGATTACACTGAAGCAGTGGCCCCATCGGCCTAATCTGTTTTAACAGCATTAGCTCGGGCCAAGTAGCCAAGTTGATCGTCGTACATGCACAGTTTATGTGGAGATTGAGAGCATCTTTGTGTCTTTCAGTCAGCACGAGTGCTCTGTTGTGTAAATCCTGTCTCAGCACTGTGACATGCTGAGGCTAATACCATTCTTTGCACTTCAAAGGGGCTCAGAACTATTATCATTAGCATAGTGCTAACTGTTAGCTTTTAGAGTTCGTGTGAAGCTAAATTTCAAGTGTAATAATATGGGTTCATAGTCATCTTAGGATGTATTCAGACATGTGGCTCGTTTGCTTTGATTCAGGGGCTAAAACGAAACAATTGCCTTTTTCCTTTGAGTCGTTTGCGTCAACAAGGTAACAGTCCAAAGTTGTGAACAAATGCCATGCGCAAACCAACTGTTCTGTCATTGATCAGAAATCTTACCCGGAAGGGGGAGGAGTTTACCCGGGAAAAACAAAAACCATGGAATAGAGGTCTCAACGGGCCTGAAAGGGGCTGAGACCATCCCTTCTTGATGATCTCCTCGGCCCGCCTGTTTTATCCTGCATCCGAGCGCAATTGCCGTGTTCACATATGACCAAACGAACCGATCTTTGGGGTCACTCTCACACTCTTACTCATTTCTCTTATTGTCCCATTTGTCTATTGATCAGCTGAGAGTCTTTGCCACTTTAGCTTGGAGTAGAAAAAAGTATACTGATCTTACAACAACATGACACATACCCTAAGGCTGCCCACTTTTGTTTTTACAGTATCTGTACATTTTGCTGAACATGATTCATGGTAAGAGGAGAGGAGTGACAGGTGCACACAAGAACTCAGCTACTCGGTTTAAGAGGTGTGTGCAAGATATGTGGGACTTCTGCTTCCAGGCTTTGTGGAAGTTTGTGTGCACACAATCCTGTGCATTATTGACTGATTCATAACTGTATATTTATAACAGACTGCCGCCCAACACAAATCCATACTGGCGAGGGAGAGGACGTCCAGTAATGCTGCCGATGATTTACTATTAGACCTCTCGCCGTCATTCTTTCACCCTGATAAATGTCATGAGTGAGGCAGAGGGAGCTCACACCGGTAGGCGTGCCAAATAAAACAAACGTTTAATCTTACAGGCTGACGTGCGAGTGCATCTACTGCAGACCGCCAAATTTGGCCAGTGTGTCTATATGTGTGTGTACGTGTGTATGTGTATGTGTGTGATCAAGCGGTTGTCTTCTCTTTGCTGACTACACCGGCAGTGCCAGAAGGACAGAGGACAATCAATTCACATTAGGGACACACTGCTGCACACCTGCAGGTGTTCATATAATGTGTAGTTCATTGGCAGGCATGTGTGTTTGGTGCATGTATGCAATTGTGTGCGTGTGTGTGTGTGTGAGAAAGAGAGAGAGAGGGAAAGAGAGAGAGAGATCTTGCCTTCCATCAAATTTTGTGCTTTTCCGCAACATCCTCCATCCTCCTCTCCTCTGCTTCACACGCACACACATCCACACACACACACACACACACTCAGTCTAGGTAGCTAGTAAGATACAGTAATGAGGACAGTGGGTGCCATCATTGTCACAGGTGTTTCTTAATTGGCTAGAAGCATTATTATCATCCCAATTTAAAACATTATAGGAGATGAGATTGCATTGGAGAGACTTTGTGATTTAGTTTTATTGTGCAGCATTCAGCCACGCTCTCTAACTTGAAGCTGGACTTACTTGTTGCCATGTGGGGGTTTGAATTTTGCAGCTCACTGTCTGTTAGCAGCTGTAACTCCATTATGTTCCATTCTGTTCTATTCTATTTCAAGTTACCTAAAAGCTCCGATGCCTTAAGATCAAAGGGAAGAAGTCAATTCTGTTTAACTTTACAAGGCAAAACAAGAAGGGGAGGAGAGGAACAGAGAGTAGGGGGAAGAGGAAATGATGGAGGAGGAGGAGAAGTAACGACAGATCCATTCCTCCTTCTCTCCTCTGTGGGGCAAAAAGCGTAGAGTTGAACATCTGTCAGCACTCCTTATCTCCTCACCCCCTGTCTCTCCACCGTCTCTTCCTCTCCTTTTTAGAAATTTCTTACCCCGTTGCTTTCATTCCCTGACAGGAAACTGCCATCCAAAGTTTGAAAACTCTGGGAGAAATGGCATGAGGCAACGTGCGTGTGTGCAGGCATGTGTTTGTGTAGAGCTTTGTGTCTCTATGTGTGTGTGCGAGAGAGGGCCTGAGACAAAGAGAGCGCAGTAAGAGAGCAGACAAAAGCCTTGATATCAAGCCTGAGGAGGCAAGTGTGAGGAATGAGGGCTGTCTTGACAGTGCATGTATGTGAGCTCATGTCTGTGTGTGTGAGGTCTCATTATGCATGCTTCCTGCACCATCACTGTACAGTACAGTGTATGCACCCTCAAATGAATGACTGTTTGTGTTTGCGTGGAGCTGAGTGTCTGATTAGTTATAGCTCGCAATCTGAAGCAAGAGAAGGAAACAGCAACGATAAAAAAGACGGTAAAAAAGGGGGAAAATGGGAGGTGGTGGGGGGGCGTTTATAAAAAAAAAAAAGAAAAAAAAGAGGGTGAACATTTGGGGAAAATGTAGATGAAAGAAAGATGGAAATAAGTTGGAGGGTTAGGGCGAAGGTGGTGGGGGAGAGGTGACTGAGGCGAGGGAGACGGAAGAGACAGAAACAGAGAGAGACAACACTGCAAGAGGGAAGCCTGTAAGCAAGGGTGACAGAGAGAAGGTAGGAGATGAGAGGAGATGAGAGAGCTGAGGAGGAGGAGGAGGAGGACGAAGAAGAAGAAGAAGAAAACAGACAGACAAGACGGGAAAATAGAAAAACAGAGCTCAAGTGTTTCTGGACAGCTGTGGCTGCATCTCCTGCAAAAACAGTTATGGAAATACTCACACTTGTACACACACACACACACACACACACAAACAAAGAAACATGTGACGGTTTAAAGGGAATATGTGATGACTTATGGGTGTGTAATGCTGATACAGAGACATACACACTCATGCATTCTTTCAAACAAACAAAACACCGAAGGCTGAATACTGATCCGTCCACTTCCCTCTTTCCTGTCTTCACACCTCTCTTCAAACCTTAAAGCTTGGAGGAAGCCGAGCAGCTTCCTAATTACCTCATTTGCATAAACATGCACACTGTGCACGAGAGAAGGAGGTGGGCTGTGGTTAGCGGAGAAGGAGCGGGAGTGAGAGCTTCACCTGGAGAGAAGAGGAGGGAGTGTAATTTTGGAAATAGGAGAGAGAGACGGTGGCTAACAGTGAGAAAAGCGTCAAAACTTGTCTTCTCCCTCTACGCTGATGACACTCTGCTCTGTCGCCCCTCTTTTTTCTCATCCCGTCTTCTTTTCTCCATCCTCCTCTTCTTCCCTTTTTAGAATTGGCTCTGTGCTATTCATTCTTTGCTCTGTGCCTCCCTCCCTCCCTCCTTTTTGCTCCTTTTGCCATACTGTAGGTAGCTTACTGCCAACAGCCATTATTCTCCTCCTCTCCCACGTCGTGTCCCTCGCTCTCCTCCTCCACTTTCAGCGCTGTCTTTGCCATCACTTCCCTTCCCATCTCTCACTTTCCCTCCCTTTCGCTAGCCCTTCTCATTCTCCCCCTCTCTTTCTCTTCCTCTCTTCCTCTTCTTCCAGAGTGCTGTGTCAGGTCTTTTCACCCTCAGCAGTGTGAAATGAGATTTGAATATGGCTCTTGGAGCGTTTTCGGCTCGCCCGCACCCCCACCCCTCGTCCGGGCACGCATAAAGCGAAGGCCACTCGTAAAGATAAAGGATTGTGACGCTACTTGAGTGCATACTCACATGTCAAGGGAGGGGGGGGAAGCGAGCGGAGGGATGATGGGAGGAAGCTGGAGGAGACAGGAGGGATGGAAGGTGAGGAGAGGACATGGGAGTGGGGAGATGTAGAAGGCAGAGGAAAAGCAGAACGGTGGAATATAAAGGAATATGAGGAAGGATTCGGCCGAAGAGAGAAATTGAAAAGCGAAACACAGACAGGGATCAAGTGGAGAACAAATGGAGAGACTTTTATCTAAGACTTTTATCTATGCGTTAACCTTCTTGTTCGCCTCTTTCTTTGCATTTTGAATGGGAACCCTCCACTGAGAGAGCGAGAGAGGGAAGGAAACTGAGCCGAGCATAAAATGACCATGATGTGTCAAGTGCTGGCCTCTCTCCAGAGAAAAACAAGAGGGAGATAGCGCAGGGATAGGTTTACTACATTCATAAGGTCTGAAAATCCACTAGACCACATGTTTAATGGCTGTTAGACATTCAGCTGTGATGGTCAAGTTTAGAGTAAGGAGATACGGACCGATATTGTCAAAAATGTTTCCCAATGAATATGTGTGTGTGTGTGTGAGTTCCCATGTATGTTTCCAAGATAATACCTTAGACTGTGACGGTTTGTCAGACAGCTTGTCAAACCTTGAGCGTTTCATTTCTCATAATTGCCCTCCACCCACGTAATTACAAAATCAAGCCACTGTGAGATGATAAACAAAAGCCATTAAACACACTCAAACAAACAGACGGCGATTTCATTTCATACATTAATTTCTAAAAGCATATCACAATGGGATTGTAAATGCTACCCATGCAGGAGGGTTAAGAAGGCATACGTGACTTATCTTTATTCCACCCTCTCCTTCCACACATCCATGATGTGGACTAAAGAACGTCCACCTGCAGTTCATTTAACCATGAACTTGTGTGTGAGTGGACATTGAGGCAAAGGTTGGGTTAGAGTGCTTTTGTGTGCCATATATTATTGTCAGTTAGCTTTAAGAAATGTAAACCACGGGTTAACCACTTCTGTTTCTAATCATATGAAATCCACCTTTGAGTTGCTGATTTCTGATTTCCTTAGTGTCATTTTTGTTCAATTTAATGTTTATGGTGACGGTAGAAGATGAAGGATGTTTGTTTAAACAATTAAGCAAGTTTCATGGAAATCTACTGTCTCCTCTGAGCTGAAACAAAAGGAGAAGACGGGTAACACCCTGGTACGTACACCAGGAATAGAACAGTTGTGATCACTTCACACTTCGCTTCTGATCATCTCGCTGCTTTTTGCCGTCAGGCTCGGCTCGGCACCAACTTGTCGTAGTTTTGCACTTAATTTCAAAATGTTCGTCTTTTTCTGCCACGAGCCACAAGCAACATTTTCTTTGTCTACATGTGCAATCTTTATTTTTATAAGGCGAGTCAAAAGCAAGTGAACGGAGACAGTGGAAACGCCTCAGAATGTTTTTGTGACTTTTTTTTCACACAATCACAATTTCATTTTTGAAGGTTTTTCGACAACCTGGCTGATGGCAGTGTTCTCTAAACTTGTACAGAAAATGTCAAGTGAATCAGAGTTTTATTGCATGAACCTTGGGCTCTAGCCAAGAGTCTCTACAACTTTTTCTTTTCTTTTCTTTTTATTTTTAACTTAGACAATGTCCTGTTGTTATCTTTAAAGAGGAAATATGCAAGGATTTTACCTTTATTAAATTTAAATTATTAATTCATGAAACAGCTTCAGAGTAATTGTGATGGTGATGATGACTTGTT
Source organism: Selene dorsalis (assembly GCA_900303245.1). NCBI lineage: Eukaryota > Metazoa > Chordata > Actinopteri > Carangiformes > Carangidae > Selene > Selene dorsalis. The sequence goes on from OMNW01024938.1 coordinate 11,702, forward strand.
ATGGGGAGAATGGAGGCTCTCTGCCGAAGCACCATCCTCCGCTTCGGAGGATGGTGCCCTCTGTTGATGAGGGTTTTTACTAATAAAACTGTATTATTCGTGCTACAGAAGAAAGGATGGAGCAAGAACAAAAGGAAGTGGTTGGAACACACACATAAATGGTCAAAGTCTGCAGACCTGCATATGATAATAACTTGAACACACATCCGCGGAACAATACAGCTCCTTACACACACTTACACACATTCACACTTGAGAACACACTTAACAAAAGCCTGAAATTTATCTCTCAGAAAGGGGGAAGTACAAGCCCCATTAGATGAAACCCTTGGAAGGAGTGCATTTGATTTCGAAAGGAATAACATCTTCATTTTTTAATGCATATTTCTCCGAGGACCCGTCCTACCTCTTACAGCTTCCTGGTTTCTGCAGCATTTTAGTGCATGGCTGCAGAGCACTGGCCGACCAGTTAATTTACTTGAGTTAGGTCTACATGTAGGAGTTGGAGAAGGCATTTTAGTGGGAGTGCTTTCCATTGCATATAATTACTATAATACTGTTCCTCTATTTCCCAGTTTTTCTATGAACTTCTACTGCCACTGTTCTGTTTCTGTGTTGTTCATCATAAGTGCTTTGTATGGCTCTGAAAATGACTTTTGTTTTCTATATTCTTTAGTTTTCAATACCTCACAGATGAATCCTTATACTTTACGAGTGGCTATCATGGTACGATCCGCACCGTGAGCTTAACTTCATGAAATCTTGATTATGATATTCTGGTGAGTTTCTGTTTCCAGAGCTTATCCAGATTTGTTTCTGTCTCCTGTCAGTGTTGAACAGAAGTAACTCAATCTTCCGTTGGTGTATCTGAGCTCCCAAAATTTGAACAGTGTGCTCATATTTCACATTACCATGTTCAGTCTTCTCTGCCATCATTCACGGAACATTTTCTTTCAGCGCTGCACCTATACTGGAATAATAGGCTGCTGAATTATAGTTCAACACACACCTTTCTCGGGAAAATGTATTCTTCTTTCCGAGCTCATCTTATCCCGTGCAGCCTCAGTTTAAATTGTGCGGCGGAGATTTCTGGTGGTATGTCTGAGATAATTTGTGATTAATCATGTCTAATCACCAACAGTGATTCATATGACTGAAAATGTTCAGCATGAATAATCCCCCATCAGAGAAGCACAGCACACAGAGCACAGACAGAAACACTGCAAAGCTACTGTTCATCTATCACATATAGTCTTTCAGTGGGAAACACCCTTACTTTTTAACCGTCCCGCGAAGTAGAACGCTCAAAGCCACGCATAAACGCCGCATCGCCATCGTGTGTTTGGATGCATGCACGAAATGTAAATGATTGTATGTGCACGGTGTAGTCTAAGCATGAAGCACTGCAGAGCAGAATAAAGCTACAGTGGGAGAGTCAACTTTTCTGTGTTATCCTTAAATTTTTTATCGTCCTCCACACTCCACTGTTTCTCCTTCTGTGCTGTGTTCAAGACTTGAGGTTATCCGAAAGGACTGTGGAAGTTTGACTGCTTTTATTATTGAATCAATAATGTTCCAGTCCGATCCAACAGCAGGTCCACTGACACTGACACAGCCTGAGCAAATGCTAAACAACAACATTTAACAGTAAATATATTCAACGCATATTCTGCTAAGTCACCGTAAAACTTTACTGCGGCTTAAATGAGCTTTCTAAGAGTCATTTCAATATTCTGGAATTGAAGTTGGAAAATAAACTAACCAATTTGTACCTTTGGGGAACGCTAAAATCCATGACATCTTTGACAGCGGGACATCGCTTTGGTTTTGCTTGGCTAGTCTTTCATTTGAGCTGATGCGATGTGGATGTCTGCCTTTGTTGCTGAGGTCACACTGGTGTTAATGTGGTGTCCAGGTGGGATGCAAGAGTACACTAGTCCTGTCAGCCACAAAGTGTCTTTAATGCTCCCGTCTTCCCCCTAATCCCAACCCCAGATTTAACCACTCCTATTCACATACACTGAATTATTTACACCCTCTCTCTCCCCGTCTCTCCAATCATTACTGTACACATCTCTGGGTTTTGTTCCCCTCCCACTCAGCTTTTGGTGATCTCTACCTCTCACCTCATTTTACTTTCTCTCTCGTCCCCCTCTCTCTCTCTTCTTTAATTAAAACTCTATTCGTCTTTCTCTGCCAAAGGTTGCTTTTCAATTACGAATCAAATGAATGGGACGTTTCCTGGAATCAGCTCACAGTGGGTAGGCTGTCTAACTTTTTTTTTTTGCCTTTCTTTCTTGGTTACTGCTTGACTAATTAATCATGATTATTTCCATTTATAATTATTTCTTTATGAAGTAATAATCTTCTCCCAAGGATTTTTCATGTGACTCACAATGAAAAGTTGTTCTCTATGTCACATTCTCCCATTTTTATTCAAGACAAGAAAGTCAAAGTCATCCAACTCTGCAAGGCTGCACAGGACACTCACTATAATAGTTTGTCCAAGTGTCCATAAACACTGCAGTTACTCGGATGTTAGTATGGACGGAGGGTTAGATCGTAGTCGATTTAACTGCTGGCGAGCCTTTTCACAGATGTCAGCATGTGCAAAAATGTCATGAGGCACCACATGATTTTAGTGACAATACTGTTACGAATTATAATACATAAAATACCTAAAATGTGTCTGTGTCTGAGAAGACCCTGTGTCTTCACCATAAGACACAGGGTCTTCTCACTTGTCAGTAGGTATTTAACGAGCCCTCTGTTCAGGATCGCTCTGCCTCACTATGCAGCTTTGATAACGCTGAACAAAATATCTGCGTCTCTTCCCGTGGACTAAAGATACATTAACTTGCTAATTAGCTAAAGCAGATAAATCTGCTAAAATGCTAATCCCACTAAATCCAAAGTGTTGTTTGCTCTCGCAGAAGTAGGTAGCAGGAAGCCGGAGTCTTCCAGGAGGAGACTGAAGGTCAAACTGAGGTGGAGAAGAGAGAGAGAGAGGGATGAGGGATCCCAGGGACTCACGAGAGAGCAGGATCAAAAGCAGTGTGCCATGTCATGGAGTGAAAAAATACTAGATATAAGAGACAGGCGGAGACCGTGGGGCACACTCAAAGAGGATGGAGGTTGCACAGCTTGTGGGACTAAAAGAGGACATTAGAGGCTTCAAAAACACTTATGAGACGAGCCTATTCAATAAGGTTTATGTCACTGACACTAGCACTGCAAGCTGGATACATCAACCTGCCCGTTTCCCTCCGAATGTAAACACTGTTTATATAGTCACTCATAGGCAACACATCTCATTGAACTGTTTTAGCACTGATGATGAAAAGTAGAACAAGTAGACTTAATGTATAGATTTTTTTTTAACGACAAAATTATGCAAATATTGAGCCCTTAATGAAAGAACAATGTGACAGTCCTCAGTTGTCAGTCATTCTGTACCATCCCATTGTTAATCTACATTAGCACATAAGATAGTGTGGCAGAAATCCTTCTATAAAGTGATTTATTCTTATGTGTGATATATGTGACTTTCATCTGTTCCCTCTAACTACGTATAATGCCATCTAACTTTTACTAAGCCTTGATGCTCAGGTGCTCATTGAGATGAATCATCTTTATCCTGCTTGCCGTGTGTGCGTGTGTGTATGTTACATAACTCCAGTAATAGAAAGGTTGCTATGGATGTTCAAATAGAAGGACTCAAAGCGAGATTCACAGAGTGTTTCTGCAGTGTCGATGAGCTGAACATTTTAGTCCCACACAATTATTCCAGCTCATCGCTGTCAAATTGACCAACCCTTAGAAGTGTGCAAGAGACAAAGGAGAAGACCGTCATAAAACATTCAAGTCTAATGGTAATTAACTTTCTCTTCTTTTAACAAATAGAAGGAACAGTGGAATGAGGGAAGAGATGAAGAATAATGAAGATGGTGGCATGGTATGAGTTTAGTTTTTTTTTAGTTTGTTTTATTCAAATAAAGCAATTAAAATTTAATAGGGGTCATAAGCTTAACAATCAATCTTTAGTAAGTTTAATCAAACTTGATTAGTTTAACATTTTTTCATACAGTTTAATGCAGTTCAAAGTAATTCACAGATGACTGATAAGCTAACAAAAACTTTAATGTGAATCATTTCACTTATTTTGATCGGGACTGGATACATTATTCAATTCTGACTTAAATAAATCCACTTGGATCTGTGCTTATCTTCGTAATAGCATGATGTTTAGAGTATAGAATATTTATAGAATAGTATATGTTTTTTCCTTTTTTCCTCTGACTATTTATTTCTCAAAATGTCTGAAGGTGTCCTGCTGCTTTCTGTTGCTAAAACGACCCAATTCATCCAATGGAATGATTCAGATTTAAACTTTAAGCACCACAGGACAGGAGAACAGAGGGAGGCAGACCAAGTGACAGCAACAAAAGGATGAAGACAGTCGGCAAAAAAGGAGAGTTTAAAGAAATCAAGAAAAAGAGGAAAAAGTTTAAAAGGAAGGGAATGAAAATAAAACGAAAAAAAAGAGGAGAAAAAAAAGAAGGGGGAGAGATATTGTGACAGCAGGCCGAGAGAGCTGCTCTACACTGTCAGGCATCAGCTCCCTCAGGAGTGGTTAAATGCATTAGGGCTGTCCACCGGGAGGCAGTGAAGTGATTAGCTGTACTTCAACTTCAGGACGGAAACTGGCCAGGACTCAGGACGCACAGATACAAACAACTGTGAATTCACATGCAGCATGTGCAGATCAGACTGGATTAGATAAAACGGAGATGAGGAGCAGCTGAAATTCCTAATCACTGTAGAAAATTACACACATATTGAAGCAAGAGTTGTGAGAGTGCAACATAAAAGTAGGGATGTCCGATAATATCAGCTGACCGATAATATCGACCCGATATCAGCATAAAAATGCAACATCTGTCCATATCGTTATCGGTTTTTCTGCCGATAATGAAAACCCAATAACGTAATAATTGCGTGTCACTCCCCGTAGGCATAATGTGTTAATTCCTGAGAGGAGATGTGATGTTTTGGAGGAAAAAAGCCTGCATATCAGTGGCGGCTGTTATATGAATTGGAAAGTAAGTGTAGGACAGCATCAGCATATCGGATATTGGCAAAAGTTTCAATATCGAATATCCCTACATAAAAGCTACATGGAATTGATAGTTTGAACTACATAAGACTCCGACAAAGGCATTGAAACAGCGCTGTTGTATCTCCGCGAGGCGTTTTGTTGGCCAGTTGGTTTCATCCAGAGATGAACAGAAACAGACAAGTGAAGGTCACACATCAAAGGGTTGAAGGCCGAACACGTTCTGTGTCCATATACTGCTCAATCTGTTCAACCTTGGATGACACGCTCAAGCTCCTTCATCCAGCTAAACAAGTCAGATAAGTTATGCGGACAGTAAAGACTACCAAAGAGGGCTGAAAGAGTATGGTAGAAAAAAAATCGATAGAAATATCAATATCGAGAACCCGAGGCAAGTGAAGGAAAGACAGAGTATTCTGAGCTCCAAGCATTGAAACCACATTATCATAAACACATGTGTCATTTATTATTGATCATTGGCATGCGCTCTCAGCTTGCACTCACTTCTACATGGTAGACTTGGGCACTTGCGTGTGTGCTCTCCACGCCCTGTAAGCAATGGATGGCTGTAGGCAACGCGGCATCCAAAATTCAATTACCCCAGAACTGGCAGAGAAAGCTGTTGAGCAATGACCTTACATAAATGTCAAAGTGGAGGCATGTGGTTTAATTTTACATAATATTGAAATCACACTGAAGACTAAATTTATCATGCAGCCTACTTGTCAAAAAGCCCATGGAGTGGCCTAAGTGTACACTTGATAAGAAGAATGTCATATGAAAATGATATAGTAGAGGGCTCACCGATTAATCTTATTTTCATCGTCATCGCGATGTCAATGTGCGCGATGAACACATCACAAAAGGTTGCCTGAAATGCAATGAGTGCGCTTTAAGTAAAGGCACGCCTCATACCTGTAACCTGAGCTACACTGCTAACGTAACAACAACAATGGCGGCGGGTCCCTGGGATACCGCGCCTGAAACATGCCCACGTGGCATCGATTTGTTCTCGCACGACCCTGTGTTTAGTCGATTTTTGGCGTTTAACTCTTCTTCTCTGTTTTGGTGTATCTGTGTGGCAGTGTTCCAACACCACTACAGGCCTGGTGTACGTACTGCAGCTTATTAAGTCGTTTTCAGAAAGACACAGGAACTGTAATGGTTAATATGCACACCTGAATATGTGCTTATTTATCGCAAGTCATGTCATTGGACATTTTGCTGATATTGTGCAGGCCTAATGTAGTATTTGTAGAATACAGCTGCAGTCCTTGCATGAAACTACTTAGAAATGTGTGTACAATAGCTCATAATTAAAGTTACATTTCAATATATATTCATTGTTTTCATTGTTTGGTGGTTTGCTTGTCTTTAAAATAGACAAGCCATTATCCCTATCACTTAGAGAAACCACATTAGTTTAATATTACAGCACTTCAGACATGAGTAATTAAGAAGTGTAGTGAGAATGCATTAGTTTCTACAGAGTTATGGCAGGTCAATGCTTTGGCCTGTGGCCTAAAGTTATATCGAACCCTGTCGATCATCAGCAGACACGTGCTGCCAGTTGATGGCCGCAGCGTCTGCAGCTCATCCATCACTGTAGGTGTTGGGTTAGTCCCGGTTGCCACTCCAGCCCCACGTCAAAGTAGATTTGTCCGGATAGGTGAACACAAACGCACACACCAGGATGGGATTTACTGTATGTATTGTACACGCATGTCAAAAGTGATTCTCAAAATGCACACACTTGTAAACCTTAATCCAGTGTGACGGTGTGAAATCATCCGCAAAGAAATAAGCTTTGAGGTTTCCCAAAGGCGTACATTAGTCCTATATACATCACCCCGCTGTTTGACTTGATGGTGGCAGCGACACATGCGAAGAGAGACTGACACATGATGACACACATACTGCGCACACATATGGCAACACGGTAGACACCTTGGCGTGACATTCAGCGCGCCAAGTACTCACTCTGACAAGTGGTTGAAATTTTTATGCCTCTGTTCCGTAAAACATTTTTGTTATTGTTAGTCGTCGTGCGACTTTGGTTTCCGTTTATATCATGTAGTGGAAGACGACGTTCAGCCTTGAGCATATGGTTGTAATGTGTCCCAGATTACAAAGGGGGGAAGAGACATGCAAATGCAAGCATACAGTGTGTGTACACACACACACACACACACACACAGAAACAGACAAACACCTTTGCTGAGTGCCACAATGAAAAGCCGACGCTATTATCAAAGGAATGATTCACCTGCTGATCTTCAAAGGTCTCCCGTCATTTCAATGCATCTCTCATTTCTCTCGCCCTCTGCATCTCAACCTCTCAATTCATCTGTCACTTCTGATGTCTCTCCCTCTTTCTCTGTCTCACAATCTATCCCATCTTTTTTTTTCTGTCTCCTTTGTCTTTTTCGCACGCAACCCCTCAGTGTGATGGCTTTTCGCATCTCGGTAAGGTTTACTTTTCAATACGCAGCAGACGGATGCAATTAATACCGTTGCCAGCTATTGCTCCTTCTGAAGAGAGGTACAGTGAAGAAGAAAAAAAACTGATATCACTTTTCAGCGTCTCTTTATGCAGCCTCCCACTGCACCTCCCTGCTGCAGCCTGTACCACATCTTCCTGTTGTCTCAGTCACTCCTTTAAGCTTCTTTTTAGCCTGTTATTATCTTCTCCCTACTTCACCCAGCTTACAAGTGAAGTAAGAGAAGGAAAAGGTGCAGTATTGCTTTTTCTTTTTTCTTTTTAAAGGAAAATATTTACTTAGCATGACTTCTCTCATGGACTCACTGAACATGAGCCTCGGTTTGAATGCTTACATCTGACTGTTCACAAATCCATCATGAATCTAACATGATTTAACTATACAAGACCAGCAGAAGATGGAATTAGATCGTGCAAAATATTAATATCAATTAATTAATGTCCATCCATCCATTAGCCGTATCTGCGTGTGAGTCACTGGGAGAGGGCTGGAGCCAATTCTAGCTGACATAAGGGGACAGGTCGGAAGTCTATCATAGGGACTTACAGAGGCAAACAACCTCAGACACTCACATTCACAACGACGGGTGCATGTGAATGACCATTTTGTAACCCTAACCCAGGGAGAACATGCAAACTCCACACAGTCAGGCCTGAGGATCGAATTCTATTATCACTGTAATATCTTTTTATAAGAATGTGTGCACATATATACGATGAAATGACCGAGTAGTATGAAAGTCACTCGCAATTACGCACGG
>OMNW01024938.1:20427-32554 GCA_900303245.1 Selene dorsalis
TCGACAGAATAAGTAAAAGGTCTTGCTTCTTTTTTATGAACATTGTCTCTTGCTCTTGATGTGATGTCTCCTTGCTCTGGAGAGTGACCTTTCTCTTTTTAAGAGTAAGGCCCATGTCAAATCACATTAAACTTTCTTCTCTATATGAACACACACACAGGGGCATTTTTCTATATGTCAAAGGCTGTTGTCGTCGTTTCTCATTGTTGTGTGAGAGCCTTGCGCTGTCACTTAAGCTTTCCCTACTCGGTAAATGAGTCACGTCACAGACCATTTTTCCATTTGTTTTGCAGTGCGTGTAGAGTAAATTGCGACTGCAACGTTTTCAGACACTGCGAAGTTAAACATGTGATGCATGTCAGGCACCATTGCCTGTATGGAACCTTCCCTGCAGGGGTATATGACTCACATAAGTGTGTGTGCCTGCGTATCAGGGCATTACATGTGAGTAGAGACAGCTTCCAGCATCAACTCTTATTCTGCTTTATGATGAGAGATAGATAAAAAAGTAAAGGGCCGTCAAAGTTAATGCATGCGATTAATCTGGAAACAATAATGCGTTGAAAAAACTTAACGCACGATTGCGTTAAATGTACGGCAGCTTCAGGAAGACAGCACTCTCCATTCACAACGAAGCCTGTGATGTGATTTGGTTTATGAAGGTTTGAGGTGAGCAGTCAGATACATACGCTACTCAAAATATATTGCTGATGTGAAAAAACAAACAACTATGTGTTATTATTTTGCACCATCTGTAAAATTACATCCTTAAGTGGATTAACTGTAGGTACATATATCGCTTCATTCAATACTATATAAGAAAGAATAGAAGAAAATACAAGTAATATTAGCATGTATAATATTTAGTATATGATTAGTCACAGAGTAGTATTGTGATTAATCAAATACATTTTTTAATCATTTCACAGCATTAATAAAAAGTAAAACTTTTTTTATTAATATTAAAACATTGATAACATATTGGTTGACATCTGGCTTCAGTCACCCAAACTACATAAAGATGAGGTGGTTCATGTCCAAATACAAAAGCGTTCAGTGAACTGTAGGGAATAGGGCAAAACACACTGTGCTCATAACCCTAAAACACCTTCACATATACATATATCCCCTGTGCATTTGTATGTCCTCAAACAACCATGTATAGCCTCCCACCCCTGGGTGTACAACTCTGTGTGTGTGTGTGTGTGTAGGCAGCAGCAAGAGTGCCCCAGGATGCTTGCTGCCTCTCCAGGGATGAGAGGTGTCGTCAAAAATAGAGAGCTTTCATGGTCTAGTTCACTGCTTGTGTCTGCATCCACAACAGATTAAACTGTCTCCCTTAATTGCTTGCTCCAGTTCTTAATAATAAGAATAATTTTGAAATATTACATGAGGCTGTTTCCATTATTGGAACACTGCAGTGGAACCTGTTATGAGCTACATAGCTAGTTAATGAGTAACTCATCCCTCATTATACTGTCACAGTCATCTATCTATCTATCTATCTATCTATCTATCTATCTATCTATCTATCTATCTATCTATCTATCTATCTATCTATCTATCTATCTATCTATCTATCTATCTATCTATCTATCTATCTATCTATCTATCTATCTATCTATCTGTTCATCCAGCCATCCATCCCCAAAACCCTGCACTTAGTTCTATCACAGTGTACGTGCTTGTGTGTGTGTGTAAGCAGATGACAGATGGTCTCTGGTCATAGTCCCAGTGGAATATAGACTCTACAGATGCTGCCGCCGAGGAAGGTGTCAGCAGTACCTTTGCTTAGCCTCTCCTGCATTTCCTCAAGATATCACACATCATGTAATAATTATTTTGCACGACGACCTTAAAGTTACAAACAAATCTTCGTATCCTGCGGTTGTGTCCGGCCATACAGATCAACTTGATTTTCTTGCTTTGACACCTGCTGCCACCCAGATGAAGGTGGAGGTTATGGACATTTTCCATCGGGCTATTCATTTTGCAAAGAGTATCTCCAAATCAAGCCAACCATTTGAAATATGATTCCTTCCTTACAAATTACTACAAGTCACACGATAAAAGATGGGAAATAGTCGATATCAAAGATCATAAATTAAAAGGAATGGGTCAATATTTCCGAGCAAAGCTGTTTCTTCATTTATTTCCAATGTTTGTGCTAAGCTGTGCAGACCAGCTGCTGGCTGTTGCTTCATGTTTGCTGCACAGACCTGAGAGTGGTTTCAGTTTCTCATCGAAAAACTCGTAGCAAGAAAGCTCATAAAGCTCTTTTCCAAAATCTCCTTTCGCTCTGGCCTGGTTGGAACTTTCGAGCTTGAGTCACAGCGGCTGCAGACCGCTGAAGTGCGAAGTTAAAAACTGCATTTCAATGAGCTGTGGGAGTCAGTTTGGACCATGAGCAACTCCAATGAAAGTCTATTCTTTAAGCATACATTTTGTGACCACGGTTGTTTCCTTCATGCTTCACCCACGCTCTGTTTAAAGAACACAACCCTCTGATAAACTACAGTAAACACCTGTCTGGATTCAGGTGCACCAGAGCTCTTAACACTGAGGAAAGCCCAGGGCTGAGATGTCAGTGGCAATCAGCGTCATGCCATTCAGAGAGCAGCATGTGGATTTTGATGTGCTTGTCTTTTTATTCCCCCCCCTATGCCTGCCCTCATACCTCAGGGGTGGCGCTCACATGCAGACATTTCGACACGCTCACCTCCATGCAGCCCACCCATCCATGAGCACTTAATATGCAGCTCAACCCTGCCCTTCAACAAGAACGCTTCACCCAAGTCTCTCACCTTTCGTCCGTCCCTCCATCCCGTCCTGACGGAACAAAGGCCGACTTAATAGAATTAATAAAACAAAGTTGGGATTGATTGGTAAATGAGGCGTGCGAGGGAGGCCAGCGTAGAAATTAATTATTAGAGCAGCACAGTTTCTGGCTTGTGATCAACAAGCGTGGACCTGTGGAGCCTACTGGTGTCTATGCGTCTGTCTGTGTGTGTGTCTGTGTGTGTTTCCAATTAAATGCAGTGAAATTGAGAGACTTGGCCTGTAGGAATCTAATTACCAGAATCCTTGGGGGGAAAGAGGACAGAGTGTATCAGCAATCTTGCATGGAATGAGTGTGTGTGTGTGTGCGTGTAGAAGATGATGTATGTTTATGTATTTATGCAGGTGAGTGTGTACGAATCCATTAAAATGTTTCTACATCAATGATCATGTTTTTATTAGTGTCGCATTTAGTGTAATTGTGTGTCTGCATGCATTTCTGTATAATGCACGAAAGTGTAGTTCTGCATCTTTAACGTGTGTATGCCTGTTTATCTGTGCATTTCATTTTATGTGTTTGTTTGTGGATTTGTTTTTTATGCGTGTCTGTTTGTGTCTGGTAGCTTTATGAGTGCCCAATGGTAATGAATCAGGGAGGTGCTCAAAGGAACCGTGGCGTCATCACCATCAACAACCACAATAGCTCTATATGTCTTTCCGACCTCTCTCCGGTCCTTAGAATACATGGCTGGCATCAGAGAGAGAGAGAGAGATCAGGCAGGTAGAAAGGGCAAAATGTAGTAATAGATGGAGAGAGGAGAAGCAAAACAAGCAGACAAACACACAATTGAGGTCAGTGATGTCATAATACGCTTTTGCTACCTGATAAAAATGACTGTGAGTCAATTCACATAATATTTTGTTAGGACATTTCACTCAAAATGCGTCACTCATGGTGACCGTATCCATACTCCAAACTACATCCTTCTGCAATTTTAAGGCAATCAACCCAGTTGTTCCGATATGTCAGTGATGCACTGACCGACCAACCTACATAGCGAGGCAGAGCAGTACCGGCTCACATCCCTCCACACACACTGGAATAGCTTTGGAACTTGGTCAGGCTCTGTCTCTGTCTGGAGTTACCCAGGGTGGTGTGGCCCACAGGTGCTTGTCAAGTGTAGGAATACGAAAGCGCCCCGGGCTGAGTGCTACTGTGTTTGGGGTTGTCCCCAGAGAACAAGAAGGATGCCTCTATGCAGCTGGAAGTTTCTAAGGGAAAGGCTGTGATCATTGTCTGCAGTTATGCAGAAAACAGTAGTTCACACAGATTACTGGCCTTCTTAGAGTGTGTAAGTCTCCGGTGCCTGATCTGAACCTTAGTGGTATTTTGCTGGTGGAATTCTCTTTTGGCCATGAACTGGCCAAAACAAACACCAAATTTCAGCACAAGGTGGTTCATCAGTTCACCTGGTATCACAACACTTTAAGCCTTGGATCAAGGATTGAGTTTGACGGTGTATTGCTTGATCTGTGGCAGTACGGTGTAGATACTCGGGTAAAGAGCGGTGAAAAGCTGTCAACTGATCACCACCTGGTGGGTCAGTTAGAAGGCGACGTGACCTGGTAAACCCGAGTGAAGGTGAACTAAGAACGCCTGGCTGATGTCCCTGTGAGATCTTTAACTCCCACCTCTAGAAAAGGATTTCACACATTGTGGGAAAGGTTGCAGGTCTGAAAGTAGGATATGTACAAAGCCGAGTCTACATGGTGGGCATAACCGTCAATCATGGCAGCAACTCAAGAACTTTTTAATAGACACTGCTGGTAAGTTGAAGAAGACAGATACCAGCAGATAAAAGTCTCAACATTTACAGGTTACTATATGAATATGGGGATTTAGGGCCGTTGCTAGGAGATATCTAGTTCCTGTATGACTAAAATGAGAGTTGTGTTTTTCTTGGCAGGATGTCAAACACATTCTTAGAAAGGGAGTCAAACACATTCCTGGTAGGTGTGGCCATAAGTAGTGTACCTGGTTTGGGGTCTCAGACTTTCGCAGCTAATAACCACATCTTCAGCATGCACTGAGGTTTGCATCCAAGTGTGAACGAGCTGTTATGAGGGTCAACAACTCAGTATATGGTCCTCTGCTGGAATACTGTAGATTGTTGGACTGTTTACCAAGTGGATATGTTTAAGTATTATGGTGTTGTGCTCATGACAGCATGGAGAGGGAGATTGATAGGGGGATCTGTGCAACATCAGCAGTAAAGTGTGCACTGTACCACACCGTGAAGAAGGAGCTGAGCTGGAAGGGAAAAAACTCTAGATTTACTTGTCGATCTTAATTCTGGACCTCACCTATGGTCACAAGATGTGGGTAGTGACCAAAAGAATGGGATGGCAGATGCAAGCAGCTGAATTGTTACCTACAGAAAGGGTAACAAGTTCTGATGCATTGTGAGGAGTCAGTTGAGATGGTTCAAGCATCTGGTTAAGATATCTCCCGGGTGCCTTTCATTGGAGGAATTCAGAGCATGTCAAACTTGTAGGAGGCTACGGAGCAGACACACTGAGACTGTACAGTATATTCTGTATATGTGGCCTGGGTATGATTCAGTATCCCCAGGGAGGAACTGGCTTGTGTGGACTACAAGCTCGGATAAATAACAGAGCACAAATGGAAATGTCTATAAGATATTATGTGTAATTTTCAGACATTATTGAGGAAAATATTTAGGACTGTATGTTACAAATAACTTGATCTTGTATACCAATTAAATTTAGTTTTAATCTTAGATACAAAATGCTGATCTGCAGAAACTGGTTAAGAAGGCTGAACTGAAAATTAAGTCTGAAAACAGAGCTGCAATTTAAGTTTCAGTTTTTATCTGTTACAACTAATGTAACTTAATGGATTTTAGTAATTCTAGGCGAAAAAACACAACTGTCTTGTCTTTTTTAGACAGGATAAAATACCTGGTGTCTAAAACAAAGTATTACCACTCACCAGGCTAAATCATAAGTTACTCACCTTCTCCCACTCACAGAAAAAAAACATCTCAAGGACATTTTTATCACTTAACTTTGTACAACACTCCAGCTTGTCCTGAGTCTGTTCTGTCAATTATCTAATACAACATCACATCATTTTTTTCTCTGTGGCCTCAAAATGTCAGTAGACACACATGTACACTCAGCCTTCCAGGCTTCTCCTTTCCAAACTCCATCAACATCTTCTCCGGCTGATATTGCATGTCATGTTGTATGACTGCAGCAATTACTCATAATCCATAACTCTTACTTCACATCATTATGATACTCAACTAATGTACTGCAACATGCCAGTGACACTTAGGGAGAAAGAGCAGGGTTCAGAGATCACAAGAGGGGTGACACTGTTTCCTGATGATCTGGCTACATGTTGGATTTGACAAGCTATTAATCATCAAATACTTGAACTGTGATGGGTGGCTTTGAGCATCAGTCTTAATACGCAGTCTGGAGGTAAGACTTTTAAATATTAATATAACAGACAATATACAATGAAGGTGCCTGTGGTGGATATTTCTGTCGGACTGAAATTCATTGCACCAAAGCACAGTCAGTCATTACAACTGAACGCCAATGATTATGATTATGTACCTGTAGTTCTGCTTTAAATCACACACATGGACACACTCCCTCACACACTCACACACACACACACGTAGTACACAATACACAATCAATCAAATATGTCAGCAAATAGAGTGAGAACTGACATTTAGAGCCCTGCAGCTCTCAGTTTTGTGTGAGTATGTGTGTGTGTGTGTGTGTGTGTATAGATTTTTGTGTCAGTGTTTAAGGTTAGGGTGAAGATAGCATTTTAGCTTGTTTGTGCGTGTGTGTGTGTGTGTGCGTCACCAGTTTTCCCTCTCCATAAAAGCATATTTTGGCCCCTTTGACTGGCACATAGTGATAATAAAGCAGAAGGAGAAATGAGAAAAATAATTTTATATTGTCAAGCTGTTGCCCTGGGTTGTATCCAGGAGTGAGGGGAGGATGAACAAAGGAGCTGAGATGGTTATGATTTCATAAAATGTCAATGAGGTGCTGTTTTGAACCATCATTGTGGTAACCTGAAGGTGTATCTTGTAGGGGAAGGAAGTGATACGTGGCAAATACGAGGTGAGAGGAGAGACGGGGGTTAGGTGAGTTGAACGGGACTATTAAATATTGGGACCGTGGAAAGGAAGGAAGCATTGTAGTGAGTGTAACAGGCTTCCAGCCCAAAGCAAATTTTCTTTCTACTCTCCTTCCTCTTAGATGTCTTCCTCAACTGCATGCAAACACACACACACACACACACACAAAACCTCTGGCAACAGTCAGCGTTAATCCCCTTCATTTACAAGCAACTGGCAGAAACCAGAGAGGGACAGAGAGAATGGAGAACGTGAGTTTGTCCAGCATGGATGATCAGCAACAGCAATCACATCTCATTTCATAAAATGTGGTATCATATTTCATCAATTCAGTCACTGCTGACATTAGATCATGTCATGTCTCATCAGAAATCATATATGCTAATCTTAATCAACTATTTCTGCTTTGAATGTGAAATGAAAGGAATTGCTGGCATTTACACTGTCACAGATGTGCCGGTGTCTGGATTAGGTTTTTACGAAACCATGTCTTTTAACACTGAGAAGTAATACCCTGTGAAATATCTTTAGTCAGGTATCATACTGCTGCCAAGTAACACAGCTGCTTTTACGACAGCCTTTAACGCCACTTTTCTTAAGTCTAAACAAAATACTGCTACTTTGTGGTAACCTCTGAAACCAGAATGCTGACACGTGCTTCGTTGGGTCCCTGCCCAATTTGAATTTGGCACTGCATTGGATTCTTTAGCTTGCATGCAGGGCAAAACAAGAGATGTAACGAGATAAAGCAGGAAGCTGTTTTCCAGCGATAACGTGTATCATCCAGTCAAATGTCTCCCCGACACCAGTCGTATGCATCCTTGGGTCTCCAAATTGCTCCCAGAAAGCTGACTCTATGAAACTGCGTGGCATTAGTCCTGGTGGCTCAGTGGGCCGAGGCGCAGGGGGTACTGGAGTAAAGTCCATAGACCACAGCCTTCCCCGCTCTCATGTTATAAGAACCAAATTTAAATTTTACAAAGTTGCCATAGATATTTCAGATGTTGCTTTCTGATCGAAAGGTCAGATATGACGAACCTGTGGACAGGCTTCATTTCTACATTACGTTGTGAATCTATTTTCAGAAGTACCTCATGAAACATAGCTGTTGCAGCCTTTGAGTGTTACAGTTATCTTGACCCAAGTCATTTACTGCCTGGAGCAAAATTACCGTAATGTGGAACAATTGCTTCTGTCGATGATCCTGTGTGAATAATTCCTTTTCAAGTAACAGATGAGTCATTCAAGAAGTCCTTTCTGAAATATCATAGGTTGAAAAAAAAAAAAACTTTTATTAACTGCGTGATAATAACGATTTCTTTCAAGACTCTAAAAGCACAATTACTCCAAATTACTACTGTACACTATTATTCTACCTTCCAACTGCTAAATGGTCTATTAATCATGCAGTCGGCCATGCAGAACATTATACGACAATAATGCTACGCAAGTGACACTCCAGCTCCGAAAGGTCACAAATCTTGATGGCGGGGCTGCCGTTTGTTCACATCACTGAGCAGTGAGCAGAGTGGATTTGAACAGCGGGTTGCGGTGTCCGTCAAAATGACTTAGTAACGGTAGAGCAGGCCTGAGATGGCCTTCTTTACTGGTGTCAGACCTAGCAGGTGACAAAACAGCTGCAAGAGAGGCATGCCAAGGGACCACGGGTGTGTCAGAGAAGGAACAGGTGTGTGTGTGTGTGTGGGCGTATTTGGGTGAAAGTGAAAGGTTTTTGTGTTAATATGGAAACATCAGATGATAAAAATTTACCTGCAAGTCTGTGTTTTATGGGTTGACCCATCCCTCAAAATAGCAAAACATAAGGCCAGCACACCAGAAGTAGCTCCAAAGCTTATATTCATTATCACCTCATGTATCACAATATTATGCGTATGTACTGAACCATAACAGATCTAGGGTAACTATTCTTTTGGAACAGTTTGGTGGCTTAAATACTTAATCCAGTTGTTTAATCTCCATGTGGGTCAGAGGACACAGACTGTAGTTATATTTGTGAGGAATAAAGGAAATCTGGCAGCAAATAAAAATGGTGGAGCAGGATAAATGTTAGCTGATCATTTATGTAGAGAGCAGGCGGGAGGCTGGATGTTAGCAGGACAAAAGAACATGCTGAGGTGCCTTCTGGGAGCAATTTAGTCCAAAATCCACTAAACACCTGTGAAGAGACAGCACACAGTCTCTCTAATACACACTCCTTTAGAGTAAAAGCCTCGTTTTTAAAGAGGCACTCACTTAATACATCGACAGTAAGCTGCTGTACTGTGTCGAGGGCTGCGCAGTGTAACCGAAACAAATTCTGCACATTCAACTTAACACGATAGGGAAGCCATCTTTAAAAGGAACTTGAACAACAGAGTCCACCTACGAGCACCTTTAAAGCTATCATCACACACCATTCAGCAAATGCAGGTTTTTTTTTTTAATCTATAAAAATGTAAATAAGCCATATTGTGTTGTTCTCACTGTTTGCTCATTTTCTCAGTTATTGTGCTAAACTGAGCTAATTGCTGCTGGCATGCTGTGGTATACTTCAAGCAATCAGTAAATCTGCTCTGTTTAAATTTCAGGGCTGTAATTAAGTGGCATGTCTATATGTGTGATCGATGACTTAAACATTATTTTGTTTATGTAAGAGAAATAATTGGCAGGTGGTAACATCAGTGACAAAGTAAAGATTACTAATGCAATGTACTTCAGTAAATAAGAACTGTAACATTTAAACATTAAAAATTTCAAATGTTCTGTTGTCCGTGTAAAAATGGAAGATGTCGAGGGGAAATCTAAATTCTAAATTTCAGTTCTTAATGTAACAGCGCATTTTATCTACAGTGACCTACAGCTTCTCCAATGATCAGCTGTCATGAGAATTCAAAAGGTGGCACAATAACACATGACATGACATACACATCATTTCAAATACATGCACACCCAGTTATCACAAATACACACCCCCTCACACGCTGTGCAGCATACAATCATCTGTAACTGGGATGTTGTGCGAGTTGTGCGGGGAAACTGCTGCTTGTCAACAGAGATTAGCTGCAGACGTGTGTGTGCGTGTGTGTATGTGTGTGTGTGTCTGCAGGTTTGTATCTATTGTTGCACCTGAGCACGCTGACTGAAAGCACCTGGATTAAGTGTGATACTGTTAGGACACAGTACATACATACCCTGTCTATATGTAACAGATGCAAAAAATAAAGTGATACAAAACACAGACACACTATTTTCTGCCTTCTCTTATGTCTGGCTGAATGTAAGAACTACAAAATATTTATACTGCAGCGATGTTTGGGTTTATACACTGAAAAAAATATTTTCACTGACATAAAAACACCACAATTTATGGCGGGATATTATATGAGCTCTTCAGACTCCAATAGCGAGGGCTTATTTCTGTTTGTGTTGTGCTGTAGAGAAGTGTTTCACTTTTTCTCCACCAGGCATGACAGCAGCAGCCTCTATCAGTCATGGTCTCTGTGCCTATTCTGAAAGCTAGAAAGAGGCAATCATATAGACTGTATGGTGATAAATATTTACTGTCTCTTTCTGGTTTATTTGACAAAAGTCCGTCGAGCTAAAATATATAACAGTGCAGGGCCACCGAAGCATCCGTGCTGATCCAGGAAGAACAGGTCCCAAAGCTGCCTTGGTGCCCTGATTGGCTGAGCACATGTGTGCAACTTTGCATCGGATACGTGACAAAGACGGATATGTGGTTAAAGGATGCACACTGGAATACTTTTCTCTTGCTGCAATCACTCCTCCCATTGCCAAATCTACGACGCCTCTGTTCAACAAACACGACATCTATTGCTTTTCATTCCTTTCTTAAAGAGGACGTTTTTCCTCTTCTGATTGGAGGATGTAAAAGGACAGAGGAGGTCATATAAGCTGTACAGACCGTAAAGCCCCCCGAGGCAAAGTTGTGATTTGTGATATTGAGCTGTATAAATAAAATTGGACTTGACTCTACTCCTGCTCACAGTGGCCATTAAAAGATTCCTCTGAACATGCTTCCAGTAGAGGAGAAGAGAGGGACAGTTATGGAGCTGTGGAGTGTGACGCCTGTAAAATAATTCACTGGCATCTTCCACTGAACTGAAGGGAAGTACACGTGCACGCTTAACGCAAACATATGCATGCATACATGTACATGCATAATGAATGAAGTCGGAAATATGGTCACAGTGCCTCATGACTAAGTGATACTGATATTATACAATACCCGAATTGTGTACTTTGTGACATGTCTCTTCAATGTGTGAATGTGAACAGATGTATATATACACAAATGAACACACACACAAACAATATAAACTATACTGATTAAGTTTTGTGTTAATATTTGAGTCTATTAGTGATTAGCAAATGTTTGTCTACCCCCTTGTTGTTCTCTGCAAACATCTTTTGGCACATGTTGTCATAACTGTTCAGACTTTGTCCCATGCCTCATTAAATATTTGAAGTTTTTAATAACTGAGGAGTTGATGTGTTTTATTCATTGGGCTTCTGAACAGAGTTACAGCTCTGACATCCATCGTTTTACCGCTTTATTATGATGTTATGCTCACAATGAGACGACCAGGTGTTTTTGACAATTTTGACCTGTGTATCTTTTTCTTTGATACTCAATATCTGTGGTATTCTGCATTCATTCCACCTCATACAGCTACACATACATACACACACACACACACACACGGCCACAATCACGTTCAGTATGAAACAATAGCATAGCCTGTGGGCGAGTGTATATGAGTCAACAGCCTTGCCTGTTGGTGGCATTCACAGTGACTCACATTTCCAGGAAGAGAGAGACACAGAGAATGAGAGGCCTAAAGTCAAAACCTCCTGATTTATAATACTCATCAAACTGTGCTTTATATCTGAAGCACGGACTCAGCTAAATTCTGGGAAATTTTATATCAGTACAGTGAAAGACAGACTCAAAACCCCACTTCACGCCTTAGCTACATCCTGCCAGACAATTAAGGTCTGGTTTTTCTTTGTTATTTTTCCTCTCAGCCCTTTTTCTCTTGCAATTCACACGTTTTTTTTTTTTCTGCGTCTAACTCTCTCTCTGCTGGCGTTTGTCCCTCCACCCATCACATTTCCTCCTCCTTTGTTTTCTATCA
>OMNW01024939.1:0-12129 GCA_900303245.1 Selene dorsalis
CACGATTACCAGATATGATATGTAACACAGCACCGAACAGTCCTGACGCGTTTTATTGTCTCCGTTTCTACATTTTCTCCTCCTAACGCAGCAGCCGCTTCGCTCCCCCTCCGTACTTTACACACACACACACACACACAAAGAGAGAGAGAGGTTCATATGCGTAGTTTTTCAGTGACAGGACCGTTAACCTTTAATGAATTAATTATATTAGGCTACTAAAGATTAACAGGCAAGGGAGCTAAATCAAATTTGGTGTGTGAGAGTGTAGCCTCTGGCCCCCATCTATCTATCTATCTATCTATCTATCTATCTATCTATCTATCTATCTATCTATCTATCTATCTATCTATCTATCTATCTATGCTGAAGCGTCTTATTAAAGGAGTTATTTATATCACAGTTGGTAACTAAGAAACGTTATTTCAGGTAAAACAGTGGCCTACAACAAAGTCCAAAATGTGAAACAGTGCTCTTCAGCACGGCTCAGATGAACTGCCGTTACAAACAGGGTTGCAGTGGTAAAGGCTAATTGGTTAATCTCGGTCTTTAAACAGTAAGAAAACAGATGTAACACCACGGACTAGATGCTGATACTTAGTTTAATTCATTATTATTAGCACACATATGCACATTACCTTTCAGATGCTGTCAGCAGGCCTTTGCAGGAGGCTTCATTTGTTTTTATCCCTGTCTGGCAAAATAAGTTAATGGCTACTCTGTCCTCTCAAATAAGAAACCGTGGCTTAATGAGGGACAACAGTGAGTGAGCAGGATTTTCAGTGGACACTGTTTAAGATTTAATTGCTGTCAGAAAAGAATTATTTCACTTTCAGCAAACCATCACTCCAGCTACGGCTTGTACGTCTCAGCTGTATGTACCAGCTAACTTGTGCCTGATGATGTTTAACATCCATCTCCAGCACGTCTGATCTGACTCTGTTGATTTCATAGGATGGTTTTATCCATGGGTCTGGTAAGCTGTTGCAGAACAAACTTGTTTTTAATCTCTTTTTCCCCCCTCTCTTCACTAAATTCATAAATCTGTCTTGGAGCCGAACATGTTCACATATGTTCAATAACGGCATCAAAGAAAAGCAAAATACAATGAGTCTATAAAAAAGTGAGGCACCTATGCCACATAAAAAGCTCACAGAACCCTTTAAACTCAAATTGAATTAAAGAATGGGTGCCAGAAAAAACATGTGGGGTTTTCTGCACCATAGACTGACATTGGCACTGTGTCACGATGTGGGAGCCGTGCTGGGAGTGGTTGAACGCTATAAGAAAATGACTGTTAATACAGCAGCGCTCCAACAATGAGGTGTTCAGATTTCACAGTAAATGACAGTAATTCATCTTGTGAAAATGGACGGATTAATCTCAAATATGTGATGTTTAAAAAAAACAAAAACAGAATAGACTCCGTGGTAATGCAGACCACAAGACAAGTCCAACAGCGTTGGGGCAGGACGTTCGTTGTTTGAGGCTCATTTGTCCACATTGTAGTGATAAAATGACAAGTCTGCATCAACTGATTTGTCAGCAGGGGGCAGAAATAACAGAGCAAACAAACAGAAGCGACGCTACGGCCACAGCCCTGTTTGAGTATGTAGACGTCCTGCAGGAAGAGTTTTGAGCCATGTTTCTGGCCATCTAATGAATGGTGCCCAACAGGCTTCACGTTGGTCTCTGCCAACGACTCCTTAGAAAAAATATTGTGCTCTTTGTTTTGCCAAATAATTTTCTTTTAATCAGTGAGTTGGTAACTTTGTGATTTGTTGCTGTTGTTTCATGCTCAGTAGGAAACGTACAGGAGAGAAAGCAAGACGGAAAGAGTTTGGAATTACTTTCCTATCGTTTTAAGTGACTGACCTCTGTGATGTTACACATTCAAAACATGAACTAATGCTGGTTAATGGACATATGCTAATTATCACAGTTTTTTATGTAGTGACCATCATGTTTATTTTTCTTTCTGTGTCCTATAGAGCAAAGTAAGTGACTCCAGATCATCCACCCCTCCTTGAATTGTTGAATAATGCTGCTAAAGTCGGCTCAGATTGAATCTCCCGTCCATTCAGTTCACCTCAGAATCAAGATCACTCAGCTTTTTCTCGCCTCATCCTTTGCCGGAGCCGTGCTGTGGATTTAGTTTGCTTCTGATCCAGCAGCAGCAGGCGCGGCGGCCCTCGCTGTGTGATGGCTGCAGGAGGGGAGCTGGGCCAGCAGGGAAGGGGGGATACCCCCCGTGTGTGCTCGGCAATTGTTGTCGTGGCGATGGTGGCCATAGTGGTGGTTGCCAGGGAGATGGCGGTTGCTTGTCTGACCTGTCCCCCTCGTGCTGTCACCAGCATTATTGATGCACGCCGCTGCTTGGCATTGTGGGAGTGCAGGAGGGAGGGCGGAGAGGAAAACGGTTAATGAGTTCAGGAGGAACAGGGACTCTCCCTGCTCTCCCACTCCTCTTTCTCTGGTACTCTCTCTCTCTGTTTCCTCATCACCTCTCTCTCTCCCAGCTCTTTCCCTCCCCCTCTCTGCTCACTCTCCCTCTCTCTCTCCTTCATTTCTCATGGGTGTCTGTCTTGTGCGAGTGTGCATTAAGAATGTGGGTCTCTCATGATCCATCATGGCAAAATGCACTTTCCCTCTCCTTCACACACACACGCTCACACACCTAAACGCCATACAGACGGTGCACTCACAAAAACATGTTCTCCCACACCTTTACTCGAACATATAACTGACTCGCAACCACTCCTTTCCCCCTCACACACACACACACGCGCTGCCCTGCTGTTATGCCTGAAAGTAGGAGAGCTAGCAAGATTAATAATGACCCCTGACTCCCCATAGACAGACCCAAATATACACAGTTTGGAGAGAGAGAAAGAGAGAGAGAGAGAAAGGTAAAGAGCATGAAGGGAAGAACAAGGTGAGGCCAAATGGTGACTAAAAATACACAGTTTACACACAAAGAGAGAGAGAAAATGTTCACAGTTTAGAGAGCGAGGGAAGTAAGGAAAGTAAGAGTGGAAGGAGGAGTGGGAAGCCAAACATGCAGAACTGGTTGAGAGGAGTAGCGACTGTGACAGAGGTTACTGACACCTGGAAAGTAAGCTTTTTGAAAAAGCCTCTCTGGGGTGGATGAATGTATCACTGGCTGTGGTTGTTAGTGTGGAAAAGGAAAACAACAATACAAGTCTGATGTGGATGGACACATACACAAGAGGGAAATCAGCTTGTCTTCTTTATCTTCTTTTTGTTTCTTTAAGTTTTAAAGAGCTGAAGTTAAAAAACAAACTGTCTGTTTCATATTAGCTGCTGGATCGGCTGTTCTAAGAAGGACAAAGAGCCAGACTTAATTTATAGATACTATGCTAGGTGTTTTATTCTGTGACTCCGCAAAAATGATTTTCAGTTAAAAAAAATCTGTATGTCAACCTACCTGTTGGTCAAAGCCCCCCAGCTGATCCTCTGTCTGAAAAAAAAACATTTGTAAAGTTGGAACGTGTTGGATGTCAAAGGGAGCAGGGCTGAGGCTGGTGATGAAGGTGAGGGACTGAGGACAGGCTGGCAGAATAATGCAGGATGTACACAGACAGGAATCCAGTGAGCTGAGCAGGCAAACCAGAAACAGGTAAAAGATGAGACTCGGGCTGAGTGTGGCAGAAACAGACAAACAACTGAAGGATGAGAACATGGCAGACCGCTAACTAGTAGCTCAGGCACCTGGAAACATGCTGACAGGCAGTACACTCAGGCTACATCCACAATACTACATTTGGTTTTTTTAAACGTCCACACTATGTTTCCAGTGAAAGTGCTTTTTGGAAATTTTGGCGCTGTAGAAATGATCATGTGGACGCCACGGTTACTTCTGCTACTACTGCAGCTGGGCTTTGTTGTTTCACATTTGCAGTATTTTCTGCAACTAATAAAGTGCAGAGTGGACATGCTTCCTGTTTTCCCCTGTGACCTTATAAAAGGAGATTTTGCCTGATATAGAAACAAAGTGATGATCTGGAGGGAGATAATTTTGTCTTAAGAAGCCATTTTAAAAGGTGGTGGTGTGCGGACGTGTGCGCCTGCTCTTTCTCTCACTGGTGTGGTTCAACTTCTGAATGCAAAATTAAGGAACACTAAATGATTGGAAGTGGCAACATCAGCAAAAAATATGATTCACAATATCACAGTGGAACATCTGCAGTAAGTCTTTATCACAATATAGATAAAGTTTCTCTCTATATATGCTCCTGTTAATAGTTGCACATGTGGGACTTGGGCTAAAATGCCACCTCAAGTGGAAAAGGTTTGCTGTGGAGTGTTTTGGAAGGACAAGCTGTGTTTGAAGTGGATGTCTGTATAAAGAAATCAGTGACAAGCTGATATAAAAAAAAAAACCCATTGAAATGGTCAGTGCTCTTCTTTTGAGGTCAGTCTTCATACACACGATCTCAGTCTGTAGTTACGCTGATTGTGTCAGGAATACTTACTAAAATTAACAAGAGAAGTCAATTTCTGAGTGTGTGATACTTCTCAATCTCTTATCCTACAGTTCTCCACTTCCTCGCTCTCTCTCTGTGTCTCACACACACACACATGACTGTGCACAAACACACACGTGGGCTTGTATGCATGCATAGTATGTGCATGGGCACACAAAAATACTCACCGATACCATCAGCAAATGCACATAGGGGGATGCACACGCAGGGTTACACACACAAACACTGACTCACACACACCCACACACACACGCATAAGCACCGGCATGGATTAATGTGTGTGCCTCAACTATTTCATTTATTACTGTCGGAGGCCTTTTGTGATGAGGGCATTTTTCAGGTTGCTAACCATTATTCCCTCTAGGCCCCAGGCTCCTCAAAAGACCGTGTGTAAGTGTGTGCGCACGCATGTGTGTGTGTGTGTGTGTGAGACTTACCCAGCCTTATACTTACGGTTATAGTCTAACCAAGAAGTCCGATTTTTTTTTCCTTCAATTCTTCAGGGGATTCACGTTGCCATTTCTGACTGTACTTAATGCTCCCTCCCCATTTGTCAACACAAGCCCAAGCAGCTCGGAGCCTGTTTGTTTTGCCATGAGAGGCTTTTTTTTGCACCTCTATCATGCCTTGAAATATTGCTGAGTGTGCTGTATCCATCAACATACCAAAAGTATCGGAGACAAGGGAGGGAGGGGGGAGGGGAGGGCATGGAGAGAGAGAGCAGAGAGCAGAGACAGAGACACAAGTGAACACCACCACATCTCTCGTCTCTGTCTTCACGTTCTTCTGTCTCTTCCCCCCCAGTGTATTAAAATGTGTTTACACAGTGCTCGGATCAACTACAGCACAAATTACATGCACATAGAGATATAAACTCAAACCAGATGGCTTTGCTTCTGCTCCGAATAATGGTTGGTGTTTGGTTCCGTTTTCATGGGCTTGACTCTGCCATCGCCTCAAGAATAAATTAATTTAATGGTTTATTCTTGGTTTTGTTTGTTTGCTGAGGAGCCTTTGTTTTCTGACCAGTGTGCTAATGTGAGACACTGACACAGTAATTAATTGAAATCTCTCTGGGCGTAGACCATGTAAAAGGCAGGGCGCTGTGCGGGCATCATCTGCAGCTCGCCTGCCAGCTCTACGTCGTCACACTGCACATCGCCAGAATTAAACTGAGCGATTGAATCACAGGTACTGAAGCACTAGAGGTGTGAATGAACTAAAAGTGGCCAGAGGTGGTCAAGGACAGATGTGTGTATATACTTAGAGTATTCACTACATATATGAACAAATCTATGAGACCAAACCTCACTGCTCTTAGTCACGACTACTTCCTGGCGTAAACCTGACTAAAAGGCAACAGAAGCTATGGTGACAAGTATAATCTGATAATCTGGTAAATAATGCTGACTGCTGAGCTACCTTAAAAACAGCTGGTAAAAGCCTAGTTTTGCACACAACCCCACGGATCAGCTAGAAATACATTGGATACAACAACATCTTTGGTCTAAGAAGACAACATATGAAATGACAGGATTGTTTACAGATATTTAAGTTTCCTGGAAAAAAACAGAAAACACAAAAAATGAATTTACGTTTTTCTTAATTTTCTCGCCATCTTCAAAGGGTTAAGTGAATTTATGGTTTGACGGATATAAATAAATTATCACAGATTTTAAAAAGAGAAATGACTTTGACAAAATAAGAGATTGTTATTTGTCTACACTACACATGTGGTCCTCTTAAGGCTGTGAAATTCTTTAACTCTGTAATTTAAGGGATGAAAGAGTGAGAAGTTAAAGTGGTTTCATGTCAAAGCTCAGTCACAGAGATATAAACATTTACCACAACAGGAAAGCTGATAAACATGGTGGCAATTCAGTGTCAGAATTGACCACAGATTTTAATCAACCTCTCAACCCCACTGTGACACAGTGTCAACCAACACTGTGCAGTGTGAGCGCCACAAAGCAGGTATTCAGGGCTGCTATTCACAAACTGTGTGTTACCAAGGCCAGCGCACAAAGATGCAGTTAGTGTGCGGACCACAAAAACCAGGAGCCCCGAGCAATGGACAGGTGTAAGATGATCTAATGAGCTGTCTTCATGTTTCTCTTATAGGTGACATGGGGGCCCACGGAGTCCAACGGTTCCTTTGTATGGCTTTATACCAGTGGGAGAATATGAGGCCATTTTAGTGCATCATTTCTCCATATTGAACCATGATTATGTCTGTGTGGACAAAAGAAATTGAAAAGTGGTTGCAAGAGCTGCAGAATGAAGTCAAAAATCTTTCATCAGTGTTGCACTTCAGTGTAGAAATCCATCTTTGTTGCATATGGAGGCTTTTTATCTTTCAAAAACATCCAAATTCAAGATGCCCACAGTTCAGATTTTATATAACAGCACTGGAAGCAGGGTTAGAGGGATATTAAACAAACCTGTATCCAGTACGCCCAGTAAACCAGTAGCTGCAGTCTTCTTTCTGCTGTTCCCATGTAACACCATGCAGAGGAATTTTAGACCAAAAATACATTGAACAATTAAAAGTAAAATTTTCACTGATTATATCTTTAAATCAAAAGCATTGCACTTTCCTTTGGTGTTAAAAGTCTAATTAAATTTTTATTCTATCTTGTTATCTATCTAAATCGAGTTACATTTCTTTCCCTCAGTCTAACAGGCCTTTAAGATTTTTTTTTATTATTATTACATTTTAAAGATAACTTCTTACAAATTAAATCAGAATATAGAAAAATAATATCAGATCAATTCTGTGGTGTAACTTAGTACATATCTGTTAAAATACATTCAAGTGTATCCTGTGTGAAGTGCACATGACATACATGAGTTTTTCTTAACAGGAAGAAATTATAGATTTTATTCAGAAGTGGGATAAATATTACTGGAAATGCATTTGAGGCCTTTTTGTTTTGTCCATTTAGCAATTCAGCAGAGTGTTTTTTTTTTTTTTTAAATATCCACTTCTCTCATTAGAAACCTTTAACCTAAAAATAACACAAGCCTATAAAATCGCAGTCTGGTCAAACTCTGAGTCATCAATTTGCCATATTCATTAAAATATGTGACATATTGCTCTCAGAGTGGTTCAGCTCTCAGTGGTTTCTCTCCGCTCTGGAAGCATATTCACCTTCTGATTCATGACAGACCTTTTGCCTGGGCATGCAGGCAATGTACAGTATGTTGTGGGTGAGGATCATACTAAAAATATCAACCACGTGAGTCTAAATGATTAGTTTTTTTTCCCCCCAGCTACTGTAACTTGATTCAAATCATAATTGCCACATGGTTTTGAATCTTTAAATCTTCTCTGTGTTCCTCTATTTATAATGTTAGTGAAGTAGCCAAAATAGTTTTTCCCAGCTCCGGTCTAAATGTGGACAGCTGGGTTGCCAGACTTGTGTCAGCAGGTGATGGATGTCACGACAGAGTTGGCTTAGGTACACGAGATTATTCTGGACCAAAGTGCTGCTACCTGGAGCTGATTTTCATCCTGAACTGGCCAAAGTCTGTAACCCCCAAATTTAGCCAAATCCAGCAGCCACATGAGCCAGAGCCAGGTCACGTTTTGGTTCCCAGTCCTGTTATTGATATCCTAGTCTGATAATCAGACTGAAGCACCATTTTGGTTCATTTTGGCCCATGCCAATGTGATTCTCTAGTATTTCTATGAGTTTGACCTTCTCTTGAAGGAGGCTGAGCGCCCAGTCTTAATCAAGCCTGAACTCTGATCACTTAATTGATTATGTAACTCAATTAAAGTGCCCTCAACACACCAGGACACTTTTTTATAACCTCTGACTAAATCAGACATGTGTGTCCCAGCTGAAGGTAGCACTGATCTAACCGCTAATGATTGAGGGTTAGTAAATGTGAGTCTGGTTGATGGAGCATTTCCCTATAGCTCAGAGATAGAGGTGGGCTTGACAGTCTCCAAGCTTCAAGCTAAGCTGTTGATTTGTTGAGCCAGGGAACTCATACATACTGGCAGCCCACTGTGCTGCCTCATCACACCATGTTGATGACCTGTTGAATACATACAAGGTCTCAAGTAAAGGGTTGAGGATATTTTGACAGTCTGTTTTTCATTTCGCATTTCAATACCATTATCACACAGTATGCTACTTCCACTGAATTGAGATCATTTGCTTTGAGAAACCTCAACATGTTTTGGGGTTTTAATTTTAACATAGGAAGCTAAATGTTGTGTCTCGTCAAATAAAATAATTTTAGTCATGTTTAGTGTTTTGTTTTTCATGTCATGCCTTGGTTAGTTTCATGTTTAGTCCTTTGTGACCTTTATATTAAGTTAAAGTCACTCAGTCTTGCCATGCACTTCCTGTTTTATTTTGTACTCACGTTTTCTCTCTCCTTTCAGACCCTGACTTCTTCCTTGTGTGATTTTCCCTCCACTGAGATTGTCAACCCCGCCCCTGATTGGTTTCACCTGTTTTCGCCTACCTCACGTATAATAGTCCTTGTTTTCTGTTGTCTTGTTGCCAGTTCGTCTTGTCCTGTCTCTGATTCTTGTCAAGTGTCCTAGTCAAGTTTTAGTGAAGTTTTTGATAGACTGATGCTAGATGATAGATATACTGATGCTATAGCAGCCTCTGCACTAACATCCTCAGGAGCTACCAGTGTTCCTAACCACCATTAGCTACACACTGAGGCCAATGATCAGTCTGAATCGCTGTTCGGCCACAAGTCAATGGCCTGGAGTTTGGCAAGGTGGATCCTCAGTTGACAAAAATCCAGCTGGCACATGAAGTTAGTCATCAGCAGTTCTTTACAGAAAAAGGGTTGAAGTTCAATGTCTAGCACTTGTTAAAAAGACCAGACAGTTCTTGAGGCTGATATTCAAGGTTATTACTGTAGTTTGAAGGACCTATAATCAATTCCTTGAATGACAATGTGAAAATAAAGTGAAAATGTGGAAGGGGTCACTTGTAGTGATAAATGTATGCAAGTTTTACAGTGAGTTACAGCTCATTGTTTAGACGTCTGGTCTGTTTTGTTCCACTCCCATAGAGGTATTTTTGCCTGCAGCAAGCAGCTATTTTCAGAGAAAAAGCTCCAAAAAACCTACCACACATGTCTAGCTCAACACCAAACACTGAACAGAAACAGGCTGGTGAACATAGTGGTGCATAAGCAGTTAAAGAGCCAGATATTTCCCAGGCCAAAGAGACCAAAAACTGTGCTAAAGGAGAGAAAGAAACATGAACACAAACAAGTTTACTAAGCTCCTCACATCATCTTAAAAGGTGATGATATGTGAGGAGATGTTGTGTTTACAGCTTGTTTCCACTGTCCTCCAACAGTTTGACAGTACTCATTGATTCACTGATAAATTATTTCTAAATAATTCAAACCAAAATAGAAGAAACACAAACCAGAGATTTATACTGTGTCAAGTTATACCACCGCATTTATTGATTTGAAATGATATATTATCACATTTTCAATAACACAGTGAATAATGATGGTTCAGGGTGGAGGTAAACCTGTGGTGGACCTAACAGTCCCACTTGATCTCTGAGAGCTCAATGAATTACTGATGACAAGTCTGAATCTGAATTGAACTTAGCCAAATATCATGGAGATGAGTCTTTGTTTCCCTTCATATCAATTTTTTTTATCAGCTATTTATGTTTTGTTAATTTTGGCACAGTGTATTTGAAGCACCAGTTGGGACAAAGACAACAGGAACTGTATTTTGACACTGTTCCTCTTCAGTAGGGTTTGCCTCTTTCTATCCCAGCGATAGGATGGTCCCGGAACATTCATTCTAATGTGAAACCTATACCCTTGACCAACTCATTTGTTTCAAATGAACCACCCTGAATATGTAAATTATGCACAGGGAAACTTGCAGGCGGATGCATCCATCTACTATTTTGTATACAAATGCAGCAGGTGCTCGCATGACACCAGGTATTCCTGGTGGAGGAGCTTGTTGGAGAGTGACTGAGGGTCAGAGGACGATGCTGCCTTGTGTCTCCACCTGCACTGGACATGTGAACTTCAACCCAGGCTACATCTGGCACTGTGTTTGGACCCAATCAGTAAAGAGGATATGTGCAGTTATGTGTGTGCCATGACCAGCGGCACAGACCTCCCATCACCTGCAGCCAATCTCAGAGTCCAGAGAAGACCCAGAGGCACTGTGGTGTCAGGTGAAATCCCTGTCGAATGATCAAAGTCAGACATATGGCTGTGATGCTCAGGGCTCTGTGGACTGAAACTGCAACAACTTCTAGATACGCAAAGGCGACAGTATTCTCTGTGTCGTAACCATTGTTTGTGTGGGATGTTCCTCGAAGTAAAAAAGAGGAAGAAGAGGAGGAAGGCTGATTCTGTCTCCAGGCCTCCTAACCCTAGCAGTGACACCTACATGGCTCTGGATATCAACTCCACGTTTGCTGAATATGACTCAGCAGACACAGTGAGATGCTGCTCTGCTGACACTGTTTTTGAAAAAACACCAAAACACCAGGCTGAAAACTCAATGAGATGAGAGAGAGGTTTCAAAGCAGCCTACCACTGGCAGTTCTGCATATATTAGGCCTCATATACTGTCTGTGAATTTAATATTATTTCCAATCTCCAATGTGCACCACGAGTTTCTAGACTGATGTCAATTTGATATCATCTGAATCCAATTAATTTCACTATATTATAGAAATGATCCAGACCTGGACAATTCTCATTCTCTTCCCTGATGTGGTGCATTCACTAACTTAAAAATTGAGCCTTTCTTACATAAGAAACATAAGAAATCAGGGTGTGAGAGGGGATGGCATGCACCACAGGGCCACAGGTCGAATTCAAACCCACAGCCATACACTACCAGATGAACCACAGAGGAGCCCATGGCTTTGAACTTCTAAGTGTCAGTCACTGTACAAGGTTATGAGTCCACAAGGAGCTATACCATTTCAGTCATGGACCAAAGCGGTCAACTGATCAACTGACATAAGTTTAGTCTCACCACCTAAGTGTAAGGCCTAGCCAGGTTTTCATTCATAAATATATGTTTAACATGTGGGACAGAAGAAATGAATGTGAGTTTTATTTAATCACTTATCTATATTTTCTAAAGATATATAGGAGCAGGTGCAGTTGTATTCATTAGTGATAGACACACACACACACACACACACACACACACACACACACACACACACACACACACAGACCAGGATCTGCCAACATGAAAAGGGTGTATCTGCTAAAACACATACTTATGTTTTTCCAACATGTCATCACTCTCGCTCCTTCTTTCTCTCTCTCAGTGTGTGTGTGTGTGTGTGTTGGTACCTGCATTTGCCATCATCCTGTGTGTGTGTGTATGCTCAGTAGCTCCAGCTAATGACATAAGTAAGCAGACATGTTCAACAACGTATTGGTGCATGTAAACATTGTACGCTGCGGCAGCTCCCCTCACCCTCCCTCCTCCTGTTCCTCTATGCTTTTATCTCTCCTCTTATCTCCTGCCCTCTAAATCTGCTCATCCATCGCTCCCTGCCTCTTCTGTCTCCACTCGCCTCTATCTGTTTATCTGTGTCTCTTCCCCGGGCATTCAAATCCTTTTCTTTCT
>OMNW01024942.1:12145-41524 GCA_900303245.1 Selene dorsalis
TGACAAAGAAATGTGTTGTTTGTTGGGATGTCACGAGATCAATGTCAAAACTCTGATGGTACTTTGGTAACGTATATGTAGTAGCCATATGTGATTCTCCCAGGAGTGACAAGAACAGTATAATAGCTCTATGACAGCAGTCTGACATTAATTAGAGAGAAGAAGAGAGAAGAAGAAGAAGAAGAAGAAGAAGAAGAAGAAGAAGAAGAAGAAGAAGAAGAAGAAGAAGAAGAAGAAGAAGAAGAAGAGTAACAATCAACATCAACAACACATGGGCTGGCTACAGTAAGGTGAAGTACACAAACAGAAATCCAAGGCTTGTGGAAGACAAAATGCAACACACTTGTTGATGGTCAGCGGTCATCAGTTATGTTTATCTATGAGTCACATGAACAAACATAACCGCTGAGTCTTGAAGAATCACATTGGTCTGTGCTAAAAGGAATTACCGGGAACATAGAAGACCTCACAGGGACCAGAGGAAGGTTCAGGGGACAGTCAGCAAAACCAGTGAAATGTGCAAAAGGTATGTGAATTTTCAATATAACTCACTTTTACTGTCGGTATCTGGTATTGGCTTTGTTCAATTTAAGCATTTCTTTAGATCAACTAAAAGACTTAAGGCAGGAATAACAAAGCTTGTGTCTGGGAGGCAGCACCCCCTCACAGCTATCAGAGATTTATGTTGTATTTCAGACAAGGACAAAGTCCCCTGACGTCTGCTGAGCCTACATTTCATGTTTATGTACACAGGTTATCTCTCAACCTTGGAAGAGCGCTGCTCTTCTGTTGCATTAGTAAGTTGATGGATCAATAGAATAAAATAATGATTGTCGTCAAGGACAGCAATATCAACCAGGCCAGGCATATCATTGGTTTCATCCACAGCTCTGGAAATAAGGCGCCTGCTTGAATCACCTTCACCCAAAATCAAGCAACCTGATACTCAGAAATTCCTCCGCGACCACGAAGGCCAAACTATGAAAGTCAAACTATGAAAAGGTGTCAATCATGTTCTATCTTAAAAGCTGGTTTGATTGATAGCACAGTGTTGACTTTGATGTCAGACTGAAAGTGACAAATGACAATGTTAGGTGTAGCGTGATACTGAAAATGTACACAGTGTTAACTGCTGTTACATGCAAATACACACATATGGGGTTTTTTATACTACAGCTAAATCTAATTTGCACTCCTAATATCAGGGCTAAAACTAACTCACTCATCCTGGTTATAACTGAGATTTTTCTATGCAGTCATAATAACTGAAGGATTCACTTGTCAAGGTGAAATAAAATGGTGTTTGTGCAAAAAAAGAAATGAATATGTTTAATGATTTCTGCACTGAGAGCTGTAATGAAAACGACTGAACAGCATCACAAGCCTATCCATTTCTCTCTTCAGATCATTTGTGTCTCCTCTGTTAGGCTGCCAGTAAATATTTGCCACATCTCTATTCAAATACAAACAGAGCTGAGACTGTAGAGTTTGTGGGATCAGTTACGAAGACCAACTGCATTCACTGTTATCCCGACGAGCTATTTAGAACAGGTCTGGTGAAATCGAGGGCTTCGCTGATAAGATTAGAAATATGAGCATGTATGCAAAGCCACCAGATGCTTCGACCTACACTACGCTATTCATACACTTTAGTAATCAGTTTGAACAGACATGACCTGAATGAATGATAACCTTAACTCCTGCTCGCCATCCTTGTGAAGATAACTGCCTGATACCTGCAGATCTGGCTAGCTGGTGTTAGCTACCCAGCATGAAAGCACTGAAGCTGAACTACGTTCCATCGACTCCCCATGCCCTGAGAACACATAACTAGAGATGACGTCCTGTCAACAAACACAAAGAGAGAAAGAGGAGACCAGTGATCCGCCTTGTATCTCCTCCTAGATGAAATTATGAGATTCGCTATGGGTTACTCGAACTGGGAGACGGGACCCTTGGGGGCATACAGCCACTGCAGAGTGTGTGGATGATCAGAGAAAAAGTACCCACTAAACCTACGTTGAACGAATAGACTATGAATTATGTAGAGAAAATATACAAGAGCTTCGAGAGGGAGGGAAGTTAGAGAACCACTGGTGAACACATATGGCATTTTACTTAGAAGGCACCATCATGGATATCACCATCTGACTGAGAGTAACTGTTGTGCATCAAAACGGCATTTATTCAACACCACCCGGCCTTCTGCGTCAGCTCTACTACTAGTTGACAACAACAGCACGACAGTGGTTTGTTGCTGGTTATGATTGATAAGTATTCTGTATTTCTGTATGTGGTGAAACTGAATTTCAGTTTCTTCTTCATCAGGAGAAGGTTTGTACAGAGCTTGCAACTCTAAATTTACACAGAAAGTATGTGTTACAACCTTAAAATGATGTTTAAAAGGGTTGGTGTGAAGCGTAATGACAATTCTAACCAGTTTTAACAACGTCCAGTTTGTTTGAGCTTGACCCATACTATAGATTCAGGATGTTTTGGCCTCTGTTGCTATGAGTTTGTCTTTTCAAATGTGTCTGCTGAGTCCCCTAACTTCATAAAGATGCAAAAGATGCAATACTGAATCACTGAGTACACCTACATGCTAATATAAGCTAGTCAGACAGAATCTATCAGAGGACTTCACCAAACATGGCCACAAAGAATTATATTTTCCCTTGTAGAAACCCTTGTGACATGGATACAGTCCTTCACTCTCACCTTCCTCCTCTCTCCTTCCTCTTCCTCCTCCCTCTCCATCATTGACGGGGTGAGCCACCCAATCCCGGCACAGCTCTGGGCTGTCCTCGTGGGACAAACAACAGCAGACATAAATCAGCAAGCGTCGCAGGAGGGAGGAGGTGTGGCTGACGACATCATCCATTTCCATGATGTCTCGGCCACAGCCGCAGCCGTGCAGCAGTCTCCATGGGCGACGAGAGGAGGACCGCTCATGCCGGCACCACTTGGTTCTGGAGCAGATGCATGGTTTCAAAATAGTCGCTGTGCAGTCCATAGCTAGCAAGGGTTCTGATTGGTTCAGAGCGCTTCCATGTAGGGGGCGGAGTCGAGTGAGTCAATTGCCATCGCGCTGCTTGTGCTTAATGCACATTATAACATCACTGCCCAGTCCTCTTCTCTTTGGTCCTGAGCTCCTCCTTCTCCGGAGTACACAAAAGAGAGAGAGGGACAAAACGATGAAGGAGGTCGGAATGAAGAGATAAAAAGAAAGAAGAGACTCTAGGAAAAGAAAACACAGCAGACGTGTCTTAACCTCTGAAGCAGAATGACTGCAGTTACTGAGCAGGACAGTAAAACATATGAACTCTGTGATCACAGCCAAACTCTTCTTCTGTTCAGGAAAGGTACTCAGTTTCTTCGGGCAGGCAGTAAAACTGAAATGCAAGCTTCCCCTGGTTCACACAGCAGATCTGGACAATGTATTCCACCGGCTGTTGTCCTCTTCAGCACGAAAAAGCACTCCTTCTCATTCACAGGTAGAGCCTCCTCAAAACTCAGCCAAGACACGCAACAGCAACTACAGCATGAAGTGAGAAGAGCAGATCTTCTCCAAGATGACGTCCTCCCTGCTCAGAAAGTCAATTCAAGTAAAGTTTCCAAGTGTTGGAAGAGTTTTTCTTTCAACTGCTGAGCCTCCATATCTGGTCAGAAAGGCGACCTCCCTCGTCTGACTGCACTGCAAATCAAAACCTCCTCCTCCCTCCTCCTTCTCCCTCCTCCAACCCCCCTCTAAAAAAACAACACACACACACACACACACACACAGGAGAGACAGGGAAGGACTGCTGGAGGAGGTGAGCCGAGAGAGAGGGAGAGAGTACATGTCGAAAAAGTGCAGGCAAAGTTTAGAAAGGCAGTTCAGTTTTCTGTCTTGTGACAGAGGAAAAGAAGGACTTAGAGGAAGGCTGACAGAGCAAAGACAGACTGCAATTAAGGAGAAACTCCTCTTTCCAGGATCAGAGGAGAAAGACAAATCAGTGACGAAAAACTATAATCCACTTTAGCCCCAAAAATTCAAAAAATGTAGAAAGAAAAGTACTGAATAAAGAGATAGAGTCACACATCATTTGAATGATGTTTAGATGTTTGGCTGATGTTTAAATCTAAAGTCTAAAGAGGATTATCTTCCACTAGATGTTTTTGAAAGTGATTAAATGTTCATCTTACGCCAATCCCTTTTGAAAATGTGAATTGTTTCGGATCAAAACAATAACCCTTTCAGTGAAAAGGCAGAGACAGGATTAGGGTTCAGACTTAAAGAGCTGGAGTGAGTTGTACAGTCATGCTGTACATCCAAATACAAGTTAGTGAACGAGAACCAAATTGAGAAAAAAGGGATTAAGGTTTGTAGGCTAAATGAAAATGTCTGCACTTCCTTACACTAGGAGGAAATGATGACCTACAAAATATCCTTTCCACTTTCTTGTACATTTGAACTAGTTCAAGAAAAGTAGAATTACAAGTATATTGGGTCATCTGTCTACAAGAGAGCAATCCTGACCCT
Source organism: Selene dorsalis (assembly GCA_900303245.1). Lineage (NCBI taxonomy): Eukaryota > Metazoa > Chordata > Actinopteri > Carangiformes > Carangidae > Selene > Selene dorsalis. The sequence goes on from OMNW01024942.1 coordinate 16,668, forward strand.
AAACACTAAACCAACATGACACCTCTGCTACTTATAATATTCATGTTGAAATCAATATGATAAATATATATAGGAATTTACAATTGAATTGCAACAGTTTACAAATACAGTTACACACACAGGTCTACTGGTGCTTCTTTACAACCACACAGCAGACAGACAGAGCTCCACTACCGTTTACCGTCCACTAAAGTTTAAAGAGAGCGATGTAAATTTTGTTAACATGGACTAACATTCACCAGGTAGCCAGAAGCAGGACCACAAATCAATGCTAATGTTCGTCTGTACTGTATGTGTGAACAGGCGGGCTTTACCTGGAAAAGATTAAAGGGAAATATGTTGTGTTCACAGCTTGTGTCTGTCGGTTTAAGGTTTAACTATTAAAACATGGGCTGTAAATAAAGATGGATGGAGCCTTTGTGACATCTCAGGCTGTGAGGTGTCTGAGCCGCCCCACCGTTCATCATGGCCTGATAAAACGGGCCAAGAGGAGGGCGCGCACCAGGTTGAAAACATCTTCATTTATGCTGTCAAGTTGGGCATTTTAACATGAGGCTCATGGAGACACATATTTGGAGCCAGTCTCAAGTGGTCATTCAAAAAAGTGAATTTTTGTTGGTACTTTCATGTTGGCTCCATTGCCACCTGGATTAACAGAACGCATCACCAAACTCGAGAGTCTGCTAAGCTAGTTAGCTTTGGGAGTTAATAGCCTCATGATTGGATTTAGCTACTGCTTTATTTTATGTTATATTGAATAAGAAACTGTTCATCAAAACAGAACATTTTCAATTACAGGTAAAAGTACCAAGTCCCAACACTACGCATTAGTTTTAGCTAAGGCTCTGTCAACAGCTAGCTTTAAAGGGGAACTATGCATTCCGGTCGCTTTTCCATTGTTTTGCTGTTTTTAACAAAGCTGACGAGAAAGCATTATTATTAGAGATATTATGATGTTACAACATATATATTTGTGTGGTCTTATCTGTCAGAGATTACGGGTCATGGGCGTGTTTGTGTCGTGGTGCTACCAAGACAAGAGCTGGGACACCAGGCCAGAGGCTCTGATCCTGTAATGTTGGTTTTCAGCCAAGAGACACCAGGTGGAAGACAGAGAGCCTCCATTCTCCCTGTAACAAGTTACAATCATTTATCTAACCATCACAATCACTCTGAAGCTGTTTAACTAAGGTAAAAATGTAGCTTAGTTTAGCTAAATATCTTGCATAGTTCCTCTTTAATGTGATGAACAATAGCCACACAGTAGCCTGCTGTTATTGGTTTTTAGCTCTTTTTTGAGTTACTGAGGGTTGAGTTTTCAAAAAAAATGATTTCTATGACACAGTAGTCAATCTTGTAAAACAGACATCAAAATGCTGGGATCATTTTTGCTCAGTTTTGACCAAATATGTGGTGGTTACTGCATTTTCTACAACATAAATGACAGGATTCAGAAGGCGAAAACAGAGAAGAGGAAAAGCAGCAGAGAAATTGAAATGTGAACTTGTGTGTATGCGGGTACACTGAAGTGAAAAGTTAATTTTTTTGTTTTGACAGATAGTGAGCGAGAGAGACACACACAGAGACTCTGGAGAGAGACTCCACATGGTAATGTTTAGAAGAAGTGTGTCAAATCAACCCCGAGGAGGAGGAAGAGGAGGAGCACGAAGGGAGAGACGTGGTTGGCAAAGGGGGTTGGGTTACACTTCTGCATTCTCTCTCTTGCTAAGGCACCTAGGGACGATCAAATGTAGGGTCAAAGGTCAACCCCCTCGCTGCTGCCAGACACAGCATAACAGGTCACAGCTGTGTCTGCGTGTACGAGAGACAGGGAGAAAAGACAAATTAATCTGATGCTGGTTCTGGTTTCTCCTCCATTCTCTCCCTCCTTTCAACCAGAACCTGGACTCTGTTGGGGGGATATTCCTGTGTGTTATGGCGTGACTAGACTATATACCTCAAACATCCACATATGACTTAATCTTTTTCATTTACGATCACTATCTTGATAGCCTTTTTTAATTAGTCTTTCCTGAGTGAAATAACTGGAGGTTATGTTCAAATGTATTTAAATCTAAAGTTTGTTTACTCCACATTTAGTTCAGGGTTCACACTGGCTTTATAAAAAGGCATTTTTAAGACATTATACCAACTAATAGGAAATGCATTGTTCCCTTTCAGTTCACACATCAATATGGGGATTTTGTATTCAGAAAACCAACCTGAATTTCTTTCCACCCAGTGACCCAGTGGTCAATGTCAGTGATACTGTAGCAGGCACAAGGGGCCCTGCCCTCACAGGATGCATTAAGACCCTCTAAACGTCCATCTGCTTGGTGGCAGACTGAGAGCCTCCTATCAAGCTGTGTATGTGTGGTTGGACAGTCTGGATAGTTTTCACACCACTAAAGCCGTTCAGACATGGACCTAAAACTTTGCAGAACTGCAGCATCGAGGAAATATATTTTCAGGCCACATGAAGCTGTAGAATCCTGATCCAGTCTGTGCAATAAATCCAGTTGGTTTAAACACAGCCGCAGCCGAACAACATGTCCCGTGTTTATTTGAAGGAGCGACTGCAAATGCTACGGTTGTCACAGCAACCAGTGCTCCAATCAGGTTCAACACTGGCATGCAGCCTGGTGGCCTTGTAGCAACGGTTCACCTGGAGACTGCACTTTGTTTCTCCATATACTATACATGACAAACGTCACAGTACATTGAGGCAAAGCAGGTTTTAGTCCCTACCGGTTCTTTTGCCCAGTCGAAGGTTGAGGAGGGGAGAGGAGGGAAGTGAACGAGTGAATCCCTCCGTCATCCTGACCTCTGACCCCTCTGGCTCAATGCCACCACCACCTGTTGAGAAAGACAGGGAGGTCAGAGAGGTGTTGGAGACTGAACAAATGAAACCATGGAAACTACCAGAAAAACATCTCCTCAACCTGCCAGCTCAAAACAGAGACTCTAAAAATAAAATCTAGATACAGTTTATGGAACTTCTAACATAAGCAGATGAAACACATAATGACATATAATGAGGTACTGACCACTGTTGTTCTTCCGGCCTTTGCCTCCCAGCAGCATCTTCAGGCTGTTTCGGAACATGATTTCTCAGTTACACACAGACTTCCCGTCAACACCCCCTGGGGAAAGAGAGAGACAGAGTCGGTTAACTATTATAACTTATAATTCCCTTTCCAGCTGACTGGTTACATCCTGTCACGTTAACGCAGGTGTACAGCACAGCCAAAAGAGCCCCCCAGCTCTCTGCTGATACCCAGTGCTTACAGTGTCTGCTGCTGCTGTAGCATCAGCCCTTGATGTGCTATATTTTGTATATTTAACTAAGCATTAATGCCCGTGTACATGTGTATTATTCTTCTTTATTGTCAAAAACCTACTGTCAGCATGACCCACATCGCGAAACACTTAGCCTCCAGCTGAGTTTGGTCTGAGATTCAGGTAGCCCATGTGATGCTTATGTAGCCTCAAGAAGAGATTAGCAGGGGGGGGTTTGGTGGTAAGCTCAATAATTTAGCAGCAGGGCCTATTAAATATTAGGTTTCATTACCAGTCTGTAATCACAGCCCCAGATCTGTTTCATTTGAGTAAAAGAAATAATAGCTTTGGACATGCCACGAGGCATACCCTACCTTTGAACCCTTAAACAAAGCCAAGATAGCTGTTACCCATTCACTGCACTGAGCTAAGCTGGTAGTAGCTTCATATTTGACATAAGAAACACTTGGTGTAATCTAAGTAAATATCCTTAAATGGAAAACTATTCAACTTATTACAACCTTCAGTCATTTTAAAAATTAAAATTTGTATTTTGGAAAAGAGGCACTTTGGAAGAAAGTTGTCTTCTTTGGAATAAGGGCAAACTGAACATTTCTACATGTGAATGTAATGGCTGACACTGCTGAGTATCTCACTGGCAGTAGAATTTTTACACACGCACACACACACACATACACACACACCCTCTCGTCTTGTCTTATTTCTTGCTATAGTGTGACTTTTGAACACACCCAACTTGCTGTCTTGTAATCTTGTTGCTAGGCAACCGTCTGCTGTTGTCGAGCGATCAATTTGCAAAGACGTGGATTAGAATATAACCCGGTTGATGATGGTGTGGTGTGCACTGGCTACAGGATGAAACGTGTGCCGATCACTATACTGTAAAAGCAACTGAGCAGAAGGTGATTTAATTAGAAACACGGCTTCCATGTGACTGTTACAGTCTTCACACTCCACCAGGCACATCTCCACCTTAACAACTGAGAAACTCACATAACAACCATCTGCTTAGAATCTGCTCCAAAGCTTTTTGACATCTAAAATATATGTGACACAAACTTGTGATGTGGAGAGAAAATGTGTGTGAGCTGAGGCAACGTGTCAGAGCGATATGTTAATACACATGCACATGAATAACCCCAAATGTCTATTACATTAACACAATGTTGTCAGGAATACTGAGCTATGATAAATACTGATAATATTAATATTGATTCTAATGCTAATACAATACTAATACTAAAGTGACTAGATGAAGGACTTTAGGTTGTGGACTACAATGTAAAACCATGTGTCGTAGATAATAATCATGTAGACTGTATGTATGTACTTGTCATGCTGTCACATGGTATATAACAGTACATAATGCAGAATGTTAGGACTTTGTTTGGGTTTAGGTTTAGGGTTTTTGGAGCAGATGAAAGTACAATGTCCTCCTTAATGACAAAATACAGTTGTCTGGTCAAATCTAAGTGAATGCAACAGACAGAAAGTAAGAAATCCAGATTAACGATTAAATATTTTAGTTTCCTCTTAATCCAAAAGTTTCTCTGTTTTGGAATCTAAATTTAATTTTGTCGACAAATATTCTTTCACCTGATTGACCAAGGAAATTTCTGCAAAGACTAAATTCACAGTACAATAAATAAGAACAGAAACTTCATATCTGTCTCCCTCTCTGTAATCAACTTAATTACTCACTGGTCAACAGAGCGGAAAATTGCTATTCTACTACAGACAGAGTCAAATCACTGAGATAAGTGTGGAGAGAAAAAAAATCTTTTTGTGTCTGTGTCTTACTGTGACAAAGAGAGAGTTAAAGACACAAAGAGGCCTCAGCTGTAAATACAGCCTGACTGAGCCTAACATACTCTGTGAGGGATAATGAAAATTGATCACTGAAAACACACCACTGCCACTGCAGAAGTCCGCACTGACCGCTGTCGCCCTCTGTTGACCGCTGGTGATTACAGCAGCATGTTTACCTCTCTCCTGCCCAAGTCTGCTCTGTGTCCTCCAGAGGACCTTGTAGTAAATGTCTGATGTGGGATTTCAGAATAAAAGGTGAGAGAAAAAAACGCAAAGCTGAAACTGTCTTTGATACTGCATGATGCAATCCAAGACACACGGCACGCGCTGTGTAAGATAAATAAGAAAAACACACAACCCCTTTCAATGCCGTCCCCTACTCTGTGTGGGTTTTGAGCGTTTAGCACCTTTTCACTGTAAAGGTGACAAAATCAAGTGCAAGTATTCATTAGGCTATTAAACAAGATGGGCCAAAACCTACTGAAATGTCTACAGTCAATGTGCAAAATCATGTATTTTATCGAGAACTGCTGAGAACTGGGAAACAATGGTCTATAAAGGCAGCGGCTAATGAGAAAACTCTGATGACCAGTGGTGTAACTCAATCACACAGTTATCCAGCAGATATTTATAACAGAGTCATGACATCACACAACAGCACGTCGGCACGAGCTCTCTCTTTTACACAGACCTTGATCCAGCTGTGTGATTACATCCGCTGTCGGCTTACGGGTGATTGTTTGTATCTTGAACACACAATGGCCATTTGGAACAAAGGTGCAGTATTCCTGCCATGAACAGGCCGTGTAAAAACAGTACTGGTACACCCTGATACAGATTCAGCAACAGCTTCTTCCCAGCAGCAATCAGACTTCTCTCAAAGGACATCTAGGTTTGTGTGAAGGACAGCGTACAGATCGGCACAGGACAGCACATCTGCAGCATGCTGCCACTATCTGGAGGACTAGTGCCTGGAGTAGGAAAAAGTTCCCACTTTGGCCCTTCCTGCAGAGCCCTGAAGAGTTCCTGGTCCGGTCCTGATTGCTGTCAAAGTAGACTATTTATACCCCTGTACTCCTGCCACCACTTCCCTCTTGATAAATAGATGAATAACAGGAGTCTTGGATCTCCTGTCCAACCACCAGCTCCTTTTGTTGTTTTGCTAATGCTGAGCTGCAGCTTCCAACACCTGCGGAGTCATCAGAGAACTTCTGTAGGAACAGCAGGTATACAGGGGACAGAGCAGTGCCCTGTGGAGCGCAACAAACAAGTTCACAATAAATACTAGAAGTTACATTTAAGATAATCAAATAAAAAGAGTAGCAATTATGGAAGAAAATATTCATTTGGTGTAGTGAAACAGCTACGAGTGTCTCTGACTCCACACTGTGTCTCTGAATCCACACTCATCTGTCTCCTCCTTCAACACAACACCATCTGTCTTTGATCCCAATACATTGGGTTTCCCCCATTCATTCATTCATTTTCTATACAGCTTATCCTCACTAGGGTAACCTCCTAACCCCAACCCCAACCCCTGCCTCACTAGGGTCACGGGTGACGGGTGACACCCTGGACAGGTAGCCAGGCCATATACAGACAAACAACCATTCACACTCCCTTTTAGAGTCACCAATTAACCTAACTTGCATGTCTTTGGTCGGTGGGAGGAAGAGAGAGCACACAGAGGGTCCCCAGCCGGCCAGCGGGTTTGAAACCAGAACCCTCTTGCTGTGAGGCGACAGTGCTAACCACTGCACCACCGTGCCGCTCATGGGTTTCTCTTGTTAATTCAATCACATGTGTGCCAAAAGGATTTCCCTGTCTCTTGATAATTAAGTTACACATCTCTTGTGTCTCATGCGTGTTGTTAATTCAGTCATAGGGGCGACACAGTAGGACCTTTAATTGTAATTTGTTCCTCATGTGACCCTCCTTCCACAACAGTATATCTGTCCCCCTGCCCTTCATTCTGAGTCAGTCTATTGCCATGGACATGCTCTGTGACACTAGGCTCACCGTTTTCCGGATTACTAATATATTCACCAAACCACAGCAAACTCTGGAACTATGGACTTGAGTGAATTTTCTTCAACACAATCAGGCAGAGGCACTGGAGCAACAGTTACAGTGTAATACTGCACAAACTGCAGCACAACGATGTAGCATTTAATAATAAGATGTAAGTAAGTGTTTAAACAGTAAATAATTGTGACATGTAGTCCAGGTAGAGAGAGCGTGTACCTGCCTACATTTGATGGATCCAACGTTAAATGACTTGGTTTTAGGGTTAAAGGTGAACTGCGGCTGCTGCTTTCGCCATCAACTCTGCTGAACTCCTGCGAAATCCAAAAATAGGCAAAGAGATGAAGCCAAGACTTAAGTGCGTGTCAGTTTGTGGCATGAATACGCTCACCCACCTGTCACTCAGTGCAGCCACGCCCTCAGTTTTGCAGAAGCTGGAGCCTTAATAAAATGTCAACAGGTGAATTATTTAAAACTTCACTCCCTCACAGTCCTCCATCACGAAGGAGGGAACTATCTATAGAGACTAAAACTGTTGTTTGTACCAGGTTGTAAACATGTTCATGCCTGACCTTTTAACATGGGAGGCTATGGAGATTTTTAGAGCCACACTCTAGTGGTCATTAGAGGAATCGCGTTTTTTGGTGCTTCTAATTCTTCAGCCTCGGAGGATGATGTGTGATGATGGTTAGTGTGCGTGGGAGAGGGAGCACAACACAGGTCTCCACAAACACAGTTAAACGAGGTGGTGTGTGTTGCACGTGTGTGCCGCTGATCGACCTGTCAGAAAAGTCACTGCTGTCAGCAAACAGCGTTTCATATCCAGCAAAACACTGCAGTGCATCATATGACACATGGTAAGTGCTGCACTTATCACCGACAGAAACAGGAGCTGCATCACACCCCCCAGGACAAAGCAGGACGATGTGCACACATAAACTTCTAAATCTATGTCAGCTCAATCTCTCACCTTCTCACCTGACGTTTAAATAACATGACTGTCTGTCATACAGCATTTATTGACCCCAACAGGTCTCTCCTCATGGAACGTACACACATGAGAGGCAGCAACAGACACAGGAAGAGGAGAGGAGAGGGAAGTTGAGCTGCTACTGGAGCCGGATGTACAAAACAGTCATTTCTCTGGGAAAAAAGTCTTCTTTCTTTCTTTTTTTTCAGGGGTGGCGATGCTGGAAATAGGACAGTGGCACAATGACATGTGCTGCACTGTGCCTACTCTCAACCAGTGTGGGGGAGGAACATACAGAATCAGATAAACACCATTTGGCAGCAATGTGTTTTGACCTTCTGTCACTATTTCTTGAAGAAATACATGAAATCTAAATTCTTTTAATGGAATAAATATTCATTCTGGTGTGACCAGTCTCAGCAGCAGATATCATAAAACTATGTACAGTCAGTCTAGGAATAAGTATAATCCTCGTCTGAGAAACAGTCCCACAAACACTCTAAATCACAGCTGCCAGATGTCGTCTTATTCCCTAGATGTGAGGTACACACAGCAGTGGTTAGCTTAGCCTTGCATATGCAATGTGTGTCAGTGTGCTAATCCTTAATGACAAGCATCCAGACACACACACATGCACAGAGACACGCACACACACACACACTCTTGACTCAACTGCAGCATGTATAAAACTGTCAGAAAAGACAAATGTTGTGTTTTTAAATAAATTAACTTTTATGTTAATCATACAAAGGCTGAGAAAATGGAGCAAACCTCCTTTGCACCTGGCTCAGAGAGACACAGATAATATATAGACACTGTGTGGACTGGACAATGTTTGGTGTTAGGGTATAAGGGTTTATGTTTGCAGATTTGTTACTATAATATGAAAGTGCACTGAAATGTGTATGGGAAGAGGAAAAGTATACAGTATACGTAGCTGCAATGGACCTGCATCAGTATAACAGGGGATAACATTCAGTGAAAATCTGTGACCAAATGCAGGACAGGATGGACAGCTCGGCTAGAAGCAGATTTCTGGCACCGTTAGACAATACAAGGTACAAATTACTGTGGTAAAGTGACTGTTATCTGAATCATTTTTGTTACTGACGGTCCTGAATTTGGAGTCATTAAATGTTGCGTCTTTTCCAAACTTCAGTAAATTACAAATCAAAATACAGTGAACTCCAAAGAAGAAGATTCTTGCTTTTATGATTTGTTCACCATAACTTACACAGTAAAACAAGCTATTCTGTATCTGACGCTTTAAAATGTGAATTCATACAGTTCACTGTACATTTACAACATTAAGATGAACCGATGAAATTTTTTTTTCTGTTTCTTGAAATATCGGTTGATAAATTAGATGAATGATATGGGGACCATATTTAAACCATGCTATTGATTTTTTTCTTCTTCTTTTAATGTGTTACTTCAGACTCCAAACAATGTGTTGGGTTATTATTGTTTTTTTTTTTTTTTTTAGATTCAACCCAGTCATATTGTATATATACATATACACATAAAAGTAGCATTGAGGCATGTTATGGATTAAAACACAGCTTTTGCTCATGTCCCATAACTGGTGGTGGTGTTCATGTTGATACCTAGAGTTAGTTCAATTACATTATGATAGTATAAACTGTTTCATATAAATTTTATTTGGCTATTTTTTTATTTCACTGCTCATCTAAATGAACCTGTACCACACGACACTGAACAAAGGTCATAGTACAGCAGAATAAATCTAGTTTCTAAGTAGTAAACAGAAGTCTGTCAGTGAGCACCTATTGGACCTGTGCTCACCACCAACACATCCACAGAAAACAGTGATGTTTCTTTTCATCTGATGTTTAGTGATTGGGTATTTTGAAATAACCTCAAAAAATACATTTGAATTCATGTTATCATAGATGCTAATAGTAAATGCCATTACAGCAGTAATACTGTACTGTCAAAAGTGCGTCGAATGGAAAATGAACTTTTGCTCTCTTGCATCATTTTATGAAGAAAAAAAGCTCATAGTAGACAAAAATTTGAGGAGAGATGTGGGAAATGAAGAATCTAATGTGAGTTACTCACAGCAGTCTGCCGCCAGTAACTGTGAGTCAGCGCTGACATGGTGAGAAGCTCATTCATGTGTGTGTCTGTCCATATGTGTGAAAGGGAAAAACAGGGATAAGTGTGGGGTATACATGACTCTCTCTTCTTGTACCTCTATCTGCGTCATGGCCACTCGCTGACATGATGCATGAACCATCACCACTAAATGACTTTGTAAGGATCTGTCAAAATGTCCAGTCTACGCTCCATAACTCAGACGGGTCCTCACAAGGATAGAAGAGGCCCTGCACACACACACACACACACACACACTCACTCACCATCTGTTGTCAGTTACCGCTCCATCTGACCTCCTCTAACTTTTTGTCTTAAACACACAAACACAGAAAAGCTTTTGTCCAAATCTGAGAGCAACATAACAGATACAGAACAATAAGTTGAGGTAATCCTACATGGAGCGCTCAGCCTGCTGCTGGAAACAAGCCGCCAATCGCTGCTCAGCACAGCAACCTGTTGACTCCACAAGCTAAACCCTTACATTAACACAGAGCTCCTTTACTTTCTCCTTATTAAACATACTATACAACTATAACATACACTTCAGTCATCCGTCCATGTGCAGCAGCCACTTTGGAAGCTCTCTGTTGACCTAATTAATTTCAGACAAATCAGCTCAGAGAGAGTGAACACTGACGTGGTCCTGCTTCTGTATTGGTCCTCTGTTTTTAAGACTCGTTTACATATATGTGACAAGTTAAAAGGATTAAACCCTACACACCCTGTGCACATTATACAGAAGTCTTAAGCCAGGTCACACATAGACAGCACAGATGGACGACCTAGTTACTGCCACACAATGTATATATTATTACCAGCTGACATATATAATTAGGCTGCAATTGTCATTACATACATAATAATCTAAACACTCATTTGAATACATTTATTATGACTACTTAACTCACATTATTTCTGCAAGTTTGGAAAGATTACATGGAAAAATGATCAATCATCTCTTTAGAGAAAGTGTAGGTGAAGTGTGTGTAGTAAATGTGAATTACTTTGTTTGATACACTGTAAAACAAACTCATTCATGTTTTTTTTGTTTTAAGATGTAATTTAATGCAATTAAACTTTTATATTTTGTGGCATGAAGATGATGACCACTTAAGTGGGGAGCTGTCAAATCGGCTAGGGCTTTACATTGGCTGATATACAGACATTACATTAGTGTTGTCATATATGCCAGTTGATACATAATAGGACATTGTAATACTGAATTTAAGTACAGAAATAGATGTTTTTAAGCAGTGGCCCCATTCAACAGATCATCCACTAGAGAGAAGTGATTTATCTTCACATCATAAAATATCCTGCTCATGACTGTCAACTGTCAAACTGTAAATATCTAAATATGAATAATATACTCACATAGTATACTTGCATCCTGACATTCTTGTTGCCAGGTGATGTATACAGCTGACTCTAGTGATCTCATTACTTTCATCCAGTGCCGTTAATTTGACCGTTAATCCAGCTAATTTACAGGCATTCCCATCAGCTGTCAGATATTAGCATGCTAACACGCTAACTTGCGACGATGACAATGTTGAACAATGAATGTGCTCCACATCCACTGACATCAACACTGCAACACTGTCTCGAAGTACAGCCAGACGCTCTTGAGTTGTTTTCTCATATGAGCCCTGACACTGTAGAGCAGGTGTGGGCAAACTATTCCACAAAGGGCCGGTGTGGCTGCAGGGTTTTGTTCCAGCCAAGCAGCAGCACACCAGACCTGACTCAGTTAATCAACTGATCTCAGTCTTCAGACAGTTGATTGGTCAAACTGAGTGCACTTGACTGGTTGGAACAGAAACCTGCAGCCACATGGCCCTTTGTGGAATAGTTGCCCACGCCTGCTGTAGAGTCTTCTTTACACATGCAGCACAGGTGATACTCACCTACAGAAAATACTTTGGTTTAGACACGGATGACGCAAGGGTACGACATGTGCACGGTCAGGGTTGCAGTGCATGTCTGAAAGCACTCTCAGTCCTGTTGGTCTATGGTGGGAACCACTGTAACCACAGTATGTAGGGAACTCCACATCGGGGATCCAACCAAGAACGCTCTTGTTGTGAGGCGACAACACTTGAATGCAAATTACTGGTTCCTGCAGCTCTGCTCGGAGTTCACAGTTAAAATTTTGCTGATGCAAATTCAATTCAAACAATCGTACCTGCTCTACCTGTTCCCTGGTAAACTCTACTGTTTGCCTGTGTGTTTATACAGAGGAGCCAACCTCACTAGCTTCTCATGACAGCTCTCAGATGATACAGTGATGATCCACACTGAATGACTGCCCCCTTTTCTTCAACACCTCAAAGGGATTTCCCATCTTAACCACATAAAGAGTCACAGCTTCCTGTCAGCAGTGGACATCATCAGTATCACTCACAGAATGTTTTCAAAAAACACACCTACACACACTGTAGCAGACCGCTTTGCTTGGCTGTGTCTATGTGTATTTGTTATTAGCCATAGTGGAGTAAAGATGGTGTTGCCTTCAACTCTACCCCACACACACACACACACACATGTGCACACTCCACTAGACTCTTATCTCTCTTCCCCAGAGAAGCCAGTCCCAACTTCCTGCAATCGCTCAGGACTCCCTCAGTTTGCCCACATACAGGAAGAGTGTGTGTGTGTGTGTGTGTGGGTGTGTGTGTGTGTGTGTGTGGCCTCAAGAAAGAGTTTCCCATAGATAAACAAACAAACAAAGTGCTAACTCATATGCTCACCTTTTACCCTTTCTTCATGCTGTAAATGATTTTCACTTGCACACTCTTTGAAGTGATTCAAAGCTTAATGAGCCAGCTTCACGCTGGTCGCTCTCGGTGATACGAGAGGAAGCGTCTGTGATTTGAGGCCTTCACTACGAGGAAGCATGTCCAGTGTGGAAGCAAACAGGATGAATTTGTGAGCTGGGATTTCACTTTGATGAAAATTATCAGGGAGATTTTTGGAAACCAGATGGTCCCATTCAAGCTTCTCTAGTCACCGTTAGTGTTGGTTTGAGTTTTTTTTGCACTTGAGTCATTAAAAAAGTGACAGTCTGAGTCTGGACCTCCACATAAACTTGACTTTTGGCCTTCAACAGGGCAGAGCACACTCACAGGATGTGACAGTATTGAGCAGAAGTAAATGAGCTTATGCTTCGTCGAGCTTTGAGCATACTGAGTACGGTACGCAAGCGCGTGTTGCCCCTTGTCCTCCAAACGTTAATCGATGAGAAGAAGCTCAGTCAACTGGGTTTTGTTTGGTCGGCCGGTTGCGAGAACAAAAAAAAAAAGAAACTCAACCTCCACAGAGCCTGGCAACACTGCCACTGACAGACGTCTTCCCACAGCTGCTCCTCATGGTTATTGGATAATAATGTAACAGCGTTTTGGGTTCAACTAAAAGAGCATATTAGGTAATGAAATTATAAACAAGAGACGTAGTATAAACAGCAGCAACAACTCCTGAGGGACACACCTCCTCAAATACTGAAACTCATAAATACACAGGGTAGTCTGTTATGGTAATTATAAACTGGTTTGTTCAGCAGGAAATCCAAAGTGTGGGATCATATCTGGAGAGCAAGGGATAACGCCATGAAGGTGACCTGCTAACACTCATCTATCATTAATTACATCAATTACAATGTACCCTTTATATGTTAGAGGTCATTATTCATGTTTATATCTTTCTTTAATGTCCCTCAGTGTTACCTGTGATCTTTTCTCTTGGCCCTGGACTCAAGACATTTTCAGGTGCCTTTCCAATATATTCAGCTAGTTAATTGAATATCATACATGTGCAACAAATAGTAGACTAAAAGCTTAAACTAACAACTACTAGACCCCTAGAAAAGGCTGCCCAAGAATCCATCATGAGCTGCCATGAAAAGGTCAAAGAAAACACCAGTCAGGGTCGTACGTCTGAATCTGCTGTCGGAGGTCGACAGGGAGAAAATATCTAAGTTTGTTAGCAGTGTAATGTTATTAAGATGAGTTTTCTGGGCTAATTTCATTAAAATTTCAAATGCTGATTGATCAAACAGACACGGCGCCACTCTTTCAACGAAATGATTCAATAATGAAAGACAACTACTGACCTTAATTCTGCTTCTCTGCACTGTCCAGTTGTTCTACTTGCACTTGGAGTTAGTAAAGGTGATGGAATGTGAAAAACACAAACACATGTCCAATGTAATGCTACAGTGACACTGAGAAGAACACAGATCTCCTCCAAGGCCAACTAATCCTACACATCTGTCTAGGACTGCTAATGGGGAAATAAAAGGGAAAAGGAAGTGGTGTGGGGCGTCAGCAGTGTACTGTTCATACGCTCTACACACGTATGAACCTTCTCATTGCTGTGTTGCAACTGCTATTGTGTCATTTGATTAGCTGCATGAAATACTGATGTAAGCATTCCTAGATGCTGCTGTTAGCAATAACTGATATAAACTCAACACAAACATTTTTTTTGCACCTCTACCAGATCACTCAAACTCACAGATCCCTGAACTAGAAATGCAGCAGTTTTCTTTTGTTTGTTTGAAGGATTAAACATGACATCCTGGGAAATTGGGAGAAACATGTTCCACTCTCCCAAAGGAAAGTGATACAATTTTTTCCTGGATCCTTTTCTTTTAACTTGACCCACAACCAACATTTGATGGGTTTCTGTCTCTCCCCCATCCCCCCACCCTCCACAGAGCTTGATGCAAATCAGCTCAGTACTTTTTGCATAATCCTGCTGACAAACTAAACCGACAAACAGACACTGATGAAAATATCGCACCCTCTTATTAATGTTTGGTTTTATTTTAGCTGCTTCAGCTGCTTGTGTGTTGTCTGTTATATGGTCATTTTGCGAACAGATCTTGCTGTTGTCATGCCACAGTGTAAAAGTGTACAGTGTAGATGCTATAGTTGACTGTGTCAGATAAAAATGTGCTCCTTCTGATATTTTGTGATCACCTGTAGCCACAACATCACCACAGAATGTGATGCAATGCAAATAAAATCACAATTAAATAAATAAAAAAACACTGGTTATGGATTTCCAGTTGCTTCATTAGCCTCCTGTTTCCTATTTGCATTTTGCATCTGTCACTGCAAAGTCCAACACATTGATTTGACACTGCATCAGATAGACTATGGTTTCTTGTGTATTTTTAATCTATGTATACAATTTCTATCTGGCAACTGCTCAGGACTGAAAAAAGCTAAAGGACACGTTAAAAAAAAATCTTTGGCACACACAGTACTATGGGCACTGTATGTACTATATGTACTATGGGTAGGTACCTTAGCCAGTGTAATATGGAAAGCTCCAAAGATCATCAAGGACACCAGTCAGGTGGTCCACACTCACTTATCCTTGCTATATGGAAAATGATACTGGCGCATTAAATCATACACTGCCCATTTCCAAGACAGGTTCTTCCCACAGGAAGTCTAGATGATTAACTGTGCTCACACACAGGCACTATGCACGAGGACTGTGGATTATGTTCTGTAGGTTACCACACTACATTGTGATAAATGTCCTATCGCTTATTGTCACCCAAGATGAAAGTAAGTAGTAGTTTTGGGATGGGAATATAAAAACTGAATCCTGAAAAACAAAAAACAAACCAAAACAAGAAAAATCTGAAAAATATTTTTGCAACATCACGGCAAAAGGTTTGTCTCATTTTAATTAGCACCAGTAATGCTGGGGGAGTGATCTTATTAAACTAATGACTGACATGGTTGGGGGCTTTTAATCAGAGCAGTGTTAAACCCAGACTATGAACTACAGAGTTAAGAAGATTAACATTAGATTACACCCAACTGCACCACCACTGTCTAGGAAGAGAAGCCAAAAAGAGGCAGAGAGGAGACAAATGTGACAAAGACCCATCTTAGTGAGAGGTTCTGGTTCTGCATAAACACGCCCAGAGGTTTCAGAATAAAGAAAAACCATGAGTTTTACAACATTTTAGGCCGATGTGAAATCTTGTTTATAGCTACTTTCGGTTAATACACAAAGTAGTATCTGGGTATTCTCTGGAAATATGCTGATGGATATCTAGGTTATCTAGCTAGATAACTAGCTATCTAGAAGAACTGACCCCTGACTTTACCACCTTTCACAGCTGCTGTCCTGAGGTGGCAACACCTGGTCCAACATGTGTTCAGGTTTTCATGGGAATTGTTTTTGTGACACCACAGTGTAAATCAAATTAATGTAATTTAAAAAATTAAAACTTAAAAGTGTAAAATATAACGTATATTTGTGAATATTTACATGTTTACTTAATGTCCAAAAGTGATTTGACAAAAGAAAGCAGTAGAAATCCTGCACTGCCTCCTCTGACAGTTTATTTCATTGTGCTAAATCTTGCAGTTATCTGGGGGTTTTGTAGGACGCCTAAAACTCCTTTACTTAATTTGTTGTGATAGCCACTGGCTTTGAAAAGAAAAATCTGTCCCCCCAAATGTTAGGACATGTCCAGATTCCTCGTTTGGAAGACAGTAAGGGCCCCTATGATGTCATACTGTATAGTTTAAACTCATGTTGGTTATAGTGGATGTCTGATGTGAGGTGTGTGTAAGACATACACTGATTCCTTTACAAAGGGATCGAGACGCTAAAAGAAAAGGTGGGTACAGACATGTCCATGCTCCCTTGGTCACAGGAAACTACATTTGTGTTTATGTGTTTGCTTAGCACACAGTGCACTTCCCCATGCATGGTATTGCAATGATTTGTGACTCTTTTCAGCTTTATACAAAATATGAAACATGCTTTTAGAACTAATCTTAAAGTATTTTCAGATGCCTTACATTGGCAAAATAGGAAGAGGGAAAGGAAGACAAGAAAACAGGCCTGAGTGGCCATGGGACAGACCATAGGTGGTGGAAGCAGGCAGGCCTAGTGCAGCTAAGTAGCCTGGGTTCCAGCCAGAGTGACTGAGTCTTGGCCTCTGGCTGTGTGTATGGTCAGAGGTGGCTTCTTGACCCATAAGTTGAAAGTACCCTGGGACAGTACTGTCTCTATCCCAACAGTCCAGCAGGTTCCACTAGCAAAGCTTCAGGTCTGGTTCACACTGGTAATATCCATCCTCCACCACCTGGGTATACAGAGGACTATCTGAACAAGTCAGTGGCAAAACCAGTGCTTTACTGCCCAGCGCCCAAACAGGTAAGACATCCTAACATAAAGGGTTCCCATCAAGAGCTGGATTTCACTTCAGGAGAACAGACAAGGGTCCTTCCATAGAAATTCATCACCAGCGCATATGGACGAGGAATTTAGGAAGTTAAGGAAGTGAAAGAACTTCCTGGAACCCACGTTGCAGGCACGACTGCTGTTGTTTATGATGGACAGACAGGATTCTGGAGGCGTGGCCTCCTCACTCTGGATGCAATGGCCATTCACTGGTTGCAGGTCATGCCATCTGGGCTCTGGCCATTGTTGCCCCACCCCCAAGACCATCTGCCCCTCCACAATCTTCTTCGCCTAGACGATCCCCTGGTATCAAACTGGGTAACAGGCAAATTAGTCCAACTTCTTGCTGTGGTCAACTTCACCCACAATACCAGAGAGGTCAGGAGGAACACCGCTACGACCTAGGTAGGGGTGGTGGAGAACCATGCTGCAAGGCTGAGGGCAAACACTCTGGACAGAAGAGAAAGGCCAAAGACATAAGTCTTCCTTACTTCATCAGTTCTTCCTGTAGACTCCCATCTCAGCCACAGAAAAACAGTGCTCAGTGGTAGAGCACTGATGTTCTACCATCAGTGGTCCTACTGACGGTAGAACATACCATCAGTATTTATACTTTAGGAAGTTATCGGAATATCAAAATATATCAGTTATTGGTGCTTCAAGGACATACCACATGACCGTAACATCCTTGGGTCACTGCCCAACCGAGAAGTCAGAATGTCATACTGGGGTTGTGCCAACTGACAATTACATCAGTAATCAGTGATGATCAGAATGATCACTGATACAGCTCAATAGCCTTTGCAAATGTCAAATTAAGACTTGTTTTCCTGTTAAGGTAGTAACTTATGATTATTTGTAGTATTAATTTACTATTATATTTGATTTACCCTGTCCAAGTTTCAAATCCGCATATACCTGCCCACTCCGACCATCTGGTTGGAATGAAGCCGCTTGTTCTAAGTAGATCTTGCATTGTGAGTTAAGAGCCAACAGCTATGACATGTATTTGTCATCTGACTACTAAAGAGATAAAGAGAGAGGCAACGTGACAACACTCACATTTTGGTCGGTCTTTTGGTCTAACTCGTACGGCAACATGAGTGCAATGTCACACGGATGATCTGATCATGGCTAAGTGTTGCAGTAATGCACATTTGTTACTAAGAGTATTGTTTTTGTTTTCATATTGTACTGATATAATATTTTTCTTTTAGAGCCTTCGACATTGGCAGGAAAATGTGACCTGCAAGGGTTCTGAACCCCTTTGTCTCTTTCTGCCTACAACCTCACAGAGCAAGAGACATTTCTAAGATGTGTGTTTTATTTACCTCCCACCCTCAGCAAACCTCTTGCAATTCTCCCTTATCACCCAACTCCAACTCCTCAGCCACTAGACCCACAACATCAACCGTAGTCTTTGTATGCCAATCAATGATAATTAGGCACTTTCTAATGAGGACAAGGGCTGATGGTTCGGCAGTTTGGCTGATGGAGGATGACGGACCTTTAGTAAGACTGTAGGAATTTAAATAGATAGATAGATAGATAGATAGATAGATAGATAGATAGATAGATAGATAGATAGATAGATAGATAGATAGATAGATAGATAGTTTTGTGAGAGGTAATTCTGTCATGTCCCCACAAAGGATTTCTGTTTCTTGCCAAAGCAACTGTTAATCACCAGTTGGCACAAACAGATATCCACTACAACCAACAGGAATTTGAAATGTGCACAAAATGTGGGAGGGACGAGAGGGAGAGAGATCTAAGGAACCATACTATCATTTTCATAGACACGTATGCACACACACACACACACAGTTCATCTATTCCAGCCTGGAACCTCTGCTACTATTAGTTAAGTCTATAATGTTATTTTCTACTTTTCCCCCACTCCACCACAAGAGAACTGATCAGAAGCTGTCAGCCAGTATTTGTATTATACAATATAGACTATACTGTCACCAAGATGAAATGTAAATGTGTTTCTGGAGTAGGGGGGATTATAAAGTGTTGTTTTATACACTGAAATATTTCTGCAGCAGTTCAGAAAGCGTAAACTCATCATTTTATATATCATTAGATCAAAACCATCACCATCCACTGACAATTAGGAAACAATGATCTAAAATCATCATTTGAAAAGATTATCATTATTAATATGAATACATGTGTGTTATTGATTTCTTTGATGTTATGGCTGCGCTGGCAGAAGAGGGGAGCGCACAGCACACACACACACACACACACACACACACATTAATACACGAGACATACAGTATACTCCTACCTTGAATGTGTGTCTTCCTTCAAATTACGGGCGTTGATTTGAATGTCAGACCGGCAGATAATAGGTCGGTTACGGTCGGGTTGATATCAAACCATCGGTGAGTCCTCCTTGGTAAATCCCCGGTAGAAACCAGCGGAGTCAGTGAAGGTGCGGCGGATTCCCACCCTTCCCAATTCCCCATTCATTACCGGGTATTAGTATCTCTTCATCAATAGACGGGTGATGGTATAATGGCCATTATTTTCCTTCTCCCGGTGAGCACGAGCTGACGTCTGAAGAGCTCTGGTGGCACGAGTCTCCTCCGGGCGACGGTAAGAGATGAATTATTCACGAGAGGGGCGTGGCCAATACGCTCAGTGTGCTTATGCCTGCGTGTGAGCGTGTGCGTGTGTCTGTGCTACAGACAACAACAGAATCCCTGGCTACCGTTCCACCAGCAGCTGTCATGATGAGGCGGGGGACATCTAGTGGTCAAAGAACAATCTGCACCTAAACGCACCTCAGAGCAAGGAGGGTGCAAGTACTGTGCTGTACTATGAAGGAGACAATAAACACAAATGTAATTAGAAAAGGATGACTCTTGATACTAGGATTAGGATTGGATGACACTGAATGATTTTATATAAAAGGAATTCATTAAAACACAACGTTTTCCACACTATGACTGTGATGACTGTCTCTGATCTCCTAGGTACCTGTCTTTACCTCTTTAGCGCTTCAAAGTCATGGTTTCTCCTCAGATCTACACTCCCGACTGTCCACCCCTTCAGTCTCCAGTGTCCTCAGTCATTCCCTCCTGTTCCTGTTCACCTGTCTGCCCTGCCCATCCACACACCTGTCCCCATTTAAAATCAACCCTGCAGTCTATTAAGGCTGTTGTTTCTGATGTCTGTTGTGTCTAATGCCCATGATTAGGCCTGTATTTCCAGTTATTTGTGATTTTTAGTTATCATGAGGCCTATACTCTGCATTTACCTGCTACGGTATATCATTGATTATCAGTCCTTCTGACCACGTTAAATGCCTTGAAATGACAATCAATGTTTGGTAAAGCAGAGTATAGGTAACTGATAATATATTCGTTCAGTATAATTAATTACCACGCCCCTCCAAAAATAAACTTATCACCTTTTATTTCCTGCTCCTTCATGCACCGACTGCATTAGAAAAGACCATCAACACTTGTAGTATGAAACAACAGCTTTATTGTCAGATTAACATCTTTTAGCTTGTAGCCTCCATCAGGATCATCATCCAACATACTGTACACATAAAGAGCCAATCACATATATACACACATTAGCCAAATGGGCCAAACCACATAGATGGGCAGGGTGTATGATCATGAGGCTTTGTGCTATTTACACACCTACATCAGACATGGGTGACACTACATATCTGGTCCATAAACAGGAAATGCAGGCCGCACCCAAAACCTATATAAATGACCTAAAATGTGGCTTTTACTGTGAAATACTTTAAAAACCTTTTATAAATTGGTATAGACATATATATATATATATTAATTGCAAATGTTTTACAAAGGCTAAAATACAATAAAAAGAGGAACAGCACTGACCTTCACAGAGGGGAGCCTAATCCTAACCTCCAATAGCTCACATAGAATACTTTGGCATTTTGGGGAATACACTAATTAGTTTTTTTGCAGAGTGATAGACATCATATCTTACACAGTGAGAGTATTAAAGGTAGGGTTGGAGATCTTATTCTGGAGCATTTTTTACTGAATTGCTTAAAAATCCCCTCACAACCCGTCTGCAACCAACTAATTAAATGCTTTTTCACAAAAATAAAAAACAGTCAGTCACCTGTGGGACAGACAATCCTGGAAAAACACCATCCAGTCATTTTGAACGTCACGTTCAAGTCAATTGGATCGTTATGTGTCAATCAAACTGCCAACTCTGTCCCTCCCTCCCTCCTCTGCACATCTTTGCGCACTAATCACGTGTGTGCTCAGAGTCTTCAATGAGTTACGATGCGGAAAAGACAACGCCAGTGATCCAATGTAGCACACTGAAGTCTGATAGGTGGCAATGTAGCTCTAAGCTGGATGTTGGATAGTTTATTATGATGTTAGGTGTTTTCTTTCACGTGAACGAGCCATGAGAAAAAGCTGGTGGAAAGTTGGCGATGCTGTGCAGTGAGGGCGATACCTTCGTGGAGCGACCCAGCGTAATCCTAATGTAAATGATGCGGCTTTTCGCGATACTGTTGCGTGTAGTGGGGCTTCACCTTGCTGTGAACCCAACGCTGGGCAAGCATTGCCTGTTCCTGCACTCTGGAGACGTGGCTTAAGAGAAGAAGGTAGGGCTGGAATCGTACCTTTAAAGGTAGCGTTATAGGGTAGGTTTGGAGATCCTGGAAAAACATTTTGAAAATATACAATTCAAAAGTCAAGTACGATGCAATTGACTTGAACGTGGCGTTCTAGATGATTGGTTGGTGTTTTTTTCCAGGATTGTACGTCCCACAGGTGACTGACCAGCCCCACCTTTAATGCACATTAATGAACACACCTTAGCAGACAACTAAATATTTACCAGATTAAAAAAGGAAGAGAAAAGCAGACAGACAGTATTTCCTCATGCTATTTAGAAATCCATGTTACATCTTTGCAGCCATGGTGCTCTGCTTCAGGAAGTAGCTCACTGAAAGAAAAATTAACTGGGTTAGATTTGGAACTAAATATATACCAAATTCTTAAATATCTGGAAGATTAGATATCAGTGAAACTTTGTCACCATTAATTCAACTTCACAGAGAAAGCTAAATGATATTCTAAGGATTGAATGCTGACTGAATTTCTTAGATCTTTCTGGGACTGTTTGTCCACCATCCATCATTTGCAGTATTTGTCCAAGCTCTGATTTGTTACAAATGCTGAAACTTTTTTTTTTTGTTGTTATCTAGATTTGATGTTAAACAGTATGTTTTGTGTTGACTAGTGACTGTTTGTTATAAAAGAAAATGCATATGATTCAAATCTTTGGAGTGGGTCAGTGAAAATTATTGGCAGGATAAATCTCAATATTTTCATAAATATCTTCTTGTCCTCCATAAATGTCCAGATCGTCTTCAGCAAAGGGCCGGTGTGCAGGAGCACCATCATTATACATGCCCTCCACTCTGTCAGCCTCTGCAAAAGAATGGGTTGCCTGGTCTCCAACAAAACAAAGGCCTTTGGTGTTTTCATAGTCAGCGTCTTCATCACTCTCCTCTTTGTCTTTATCATGATCTTCGTCACTGTGCTTTACGGTCATCTCACTTGTTTGCTTCATCTGCCTCCTCTTGCACTGCACTGGTTCAAAGTTCATGTAGTGCTGTGCTACCTCCTCCTCATCATCACCAGAGACAACATGCGGGACAGCCACTGGAACACAAGCACAGAAACACAATGTATCATCATCATGAAAATCAACTAACTAAAATGATTTTTTAATCATCTTTTAAAACACTACAGAGACAGAGCCACCCATAGACTAACAAAAGGCTGCAGACATAACACTTTTCCTATTGGGACGTTGCACACTGACCAGTAGTTCACCTCAGGACCTGGGAGGATGCAACTTTGACCTTCACAGGAACACAATTTAGACATGGTCCAAATGAATGTTTGAGTCAGATGTGATGAAATTCCATCAAGGTGGTCTTAAGATATCACGTTCAGTAGTTGACTGTAAAGTCACCATGAACTTTAGAGAGAATGTGAAGGATGTACAGACAGAAAGACAAAAAACACATTTGTCTTGAAAATTGATAAACTAGATTTAACAAATAGCAGTTTCATGTAATGTGCAGTGTATCAAGATGAAAACAGACATTCGTTTAAAGAGGTGACTCCAGGTTCAGACTTTTGTCTTCTCTTGTGGACCAGACAGATGAGCACCAAGACCACCAGCAGCAGCAGCAGCACAAGGCTCCCAGCTACTGACCAGACCAGCTGTGACAGATGTACTGGGAGAGAAAACACTGACAGTTACTGTTTGTTGTTCAGAGCATGAATGTATAAATCCAGAAGCTTTTTCTTTAAGTATTCTCTCTGACATTGATTAGTATGGTGTGATATGCAGTGAAACCACTACTCTAGAACCACCTTAGAAAAAAACAGTTTGTGACTGCACAAAGAGACAATTTACTCTCTGAAGAGATGTGAACTGTTTGGTCATAATGACCATGGAATATTTGAAGTAAAAATGGTGAGGGAAGCATTACCTGCAAAATGGGTTAAACCCAATTAAGTCAAGGTATTGAAGTGACTGTTACAAATTCCAAAATTCAACATTCACATTCTTAAAATTAAGTTGTAACCTTAATACATTTTACTGGGAAACTAAGTTTGACTTCAATTCTGTGTATCTTTCTTATTATATATCCCTTTTGTTCCAAATACTTACATTTAATAACAACACTTATTGGTGTGGTCTCTGTAGATCTGAATCTCCTCGAGGACAGTGTGACCTCATACACACAGCTGTAGTTGCCCTGGTGTTCATACTCAGCTGCAGGGAACTCAAAGGAGGCTGAGTGGTTGACTGCAGCTTTGGTGACAGTGCTGTTGGATCCAGAGAAGATGAGAGAGAAAACACCACCAGGATAGTGGGAGGAAGTAAAGCAGGTGATGATGAAGCTGTAACCCCTTGTGACCTGTGCAGCTTCAGGACTCCAGACCAGGCCTCCATCAGGAGATGTCAGGGAGATGGTGGGCTGCTGCAGGGGCACTGGTAAGAAAAGGAACAAGATAATGTTACAGTTAGGGATGGATACCATAGATGAGGCTGTGCTACTCTGAAAAGAGGAGACAAAGCTGCAAAACAAGTCAAAGAAATAATTACAGGAGAAAATCCACCAAAGCGAAAACAACATGAACCAAAGGTCTGAGCAAAGATATTCACTCTCTGTATGCTTTTTAGTATTCTTCATGAAAAATGAAGTAAAGAATGTTGGATTTACTTTTCTTACCAGTAACAGAGAGTCTGACAGAGTCACTTCGAGGAGAACTGAAGTCTCGACTTGAAACCCTTGTCTGATACTGACACTGGTACCATCCTTCATTATCAAAGTTCACTTGACAGATGTTGAAGGTGGCAGAGTTGG
>OMNW01024946.1:0-21299 GCA_900303245.1 Selene dorsalis
ATATGGGGTGGAATGAGGTTTTGTGGCCACAGTTTTTCCATGCGTGCTTTCAAGGTAAGTACGTGCCGAACTTTACAATTTGAGCTGCCTTAGCTGAACTTGAAATACCGCTTTGCCGGTGTGTGACACTGTATGTGTACTTAAGCATAATTATCTTGTGAATGAGTTCACAAGATGACAAGATCACATGTTCGTGAGAACGGGCTGGGAAGGCAATGACAGTGTTGGATTCATGCGTTTTGTTCACCTGTTCGTCTCTTGTTTGAGCCGTCCCAGCTGAGCTCCCAGCTGATGATGGGAGCGCTGATTCTCCTGGGAGGGGGTGGAGTTCAGTGCGCCCACCGCCGAGTGGGTGGGGTCAGCTGTCGCGCCCGAGTCGTCTGTGTGTGGGGCCAGAACGTGGCCGAACTCTGCCTCCTCCTCATCCACTTCGTCCTCTTTCTCTGCCCCCTCACACTCTGATGCTGGGCCGAAGTGGGTCTGTAGCTCTGTCAGGTTGAGGGGTCAAAGGTCAAGGGTTAAGGCAATGACATTTTACTGTAAATCAAGTTTAACTTTAATACTACTCTATAATTTCTTTTGAAACTACGCCACTATTTTGCCTTTAACCTGGTTTCAACATACACATGAAGAACGGCAAAATGTAAGATCCAAAATTTTGTCCACTGGATGGCGACAAAAGCTCACACACTCCGAGCCCCCACCTGGTATGAGGATGGTGATGGCTGCCTGCACGGCTCGGCGGATGATGTTATCCATGGCAAACATCCAGTGAGGTTTAATGTGGTGATTCCTTAGGACCTTGTTCACCTGAACAAGGACAAATACTGGTATTTAAACTGTAAAGCCAACTACAGACCTGAGACACACATCTGGGTGGACACATGAACACATCTGGATAAGTCAAATCAGCTTTTTCTTCAGATATCATTGATTTAATAGACTTATGATACAATATGATCATCACTTTTCCCCTTGTGTGCCATTTCTGCCCCATCCAACAGTTTTATGTATGTGCGCACTGACCGAGTCCTGGAAGCCAAACAGCACCAGCTGGATCTGGTTGATGGAGGTGGAGTCAAAGTCCAGGTCCAGCTTCAGCTTGGAAATGGTGGCTGCCATGACACGCCTCTCTGGGGAATGGATGAAGTCTCGAAGGATACAGATGATCTGCTTGATGTGGTCGACAGACAGCTGAAGCTCCTCACTGCCCTGTTCATACACACACACAGGTTTATGCTCACTGAGGCCATGGGCACCACTATTCGTGATAACTCGGTGGAAACACACTCCACATTAAGGGTATGAAAGTTTTGGGAGAGAGTCATTACAGTGAACATTTGCTGCTGAAGCTCTTTTTATTTAAAACCACGTGACTTTGGCGCCCCCAGTGGTGGAATCAGAAATGACACTGTGGCTGGCAGCTCATCACCTGAATTGATTTCGAAATGAATGTGAACTGCCTAATCTGTGCCTCCTGCAGTACTTGATGGTTATTTGATTGTTCATCTAATTTGCTTTTTTAAACTTTAAATCTGATCATTCTGTTTGGGGTTTTTCTCGTACTAGACTCCACGCAGAGCTGGTCAAGGTGAAGCAAATCGACACACTCGGTCAGAGAGAGAGGTGCAGCAGGGAGGGAGAAAACCTTTATGCCTTTAAAACAAACAAGAAATCTATTTTCTTGATTTCTTCAGTGCTGAAAGCAGAAATGTTGGATATTTTGTACAAAAAATAAAAAAAACTTCACTGAGTAACATAACTACCTTTAAAAGGTAAGCAAATATTCCAAGTCAGTGATGTGGTTTATAAAACTGTTTGGAATGATTACAGTGGTTCTAGGATTATTCTGATGGCACAACTCTTTCTGTGACAGAGTTATCGGTACAGATATTTACTTACACAGTTAAGTTTATTCCTTTATTTTTGATGATCAAATGTGTGTTTCTTTCTTAATGACACGCACACACACCTGGATGTGGTTCTCCTTCAGGTTGGAGATGACCTTGTCTTGGTCGTCATTGAGGACCTTGTAGAGAATGGCCCGTCTCTCACTGTCCTTCTTCAGTAAGAACAGGCCGCCATCCCTGTCCTCAGGGGAGGGGGGGGCGCTGCGGTCCTCTGACGCCGAACCTTCGTCTGGCACACTGCGACACACGCACACACACACACACACAGAGTGATCTCACAGCAGTATAAAACAAAGAAAATGAGTACACCGATGATTTACAACATTGTGACGTGCCACTCAGGTTATTTACAGATACAAGCCTCTCCAGGCTACTGTGTGTGCCCAGGAAAGTGCAGAGGCAGCATGAGTCAGCACTCACAAGCCACGCACGCATCTGCGCACAGATGTGTGAGCGGTTGTGTGTGTGTGTGCTCAGCCGCCAGCTGAAGCTCATAAAATGATCAGACCTCATTATGTCAGTGTTGTAAAGGGCAGCAGAGCGCACTGAGCACAATAAGGCCACCTGCCAGCCAAACACACACTCATATACAGACAGGTGCACATTCATTCACATCTTCACACATGATCTGTACTGTGCCATCAGGATTTAAGAATAAATAGTAAGACTTTGCTGATGCCCAACTAAGAATAAATCTTGTTTCTGCATCGAGAATGAGCTTTGTTTTTACAATCAGTCTGTGCTAATGGAAATCCTCCAGGTTAACACCAGTATCAGAGCCAAGAAAGATCTTACAGTAGCAGCTGAGACAAATAGACTTGAGATTCTAAAAATTCTCAGACAGACATCTGTTTCACGTTTGGATCTGCAAGTAAAGTCGACCCACCTCACTGACTGCACTTAAACACACATACACACCTCAGGTAATTGGAGTTGGGGGGTTTGAGCAGGTTCTCTGAGCCAGAGCTTTTCTTCTTCTGGAAGAAAACATCATGTTTGGAGTCGCAGTCTGGACTGACCGAGCCGTGCTCACTGCTGCTGCTCCCGGTGGCCTCACACTGCAACTGCACCGGCAGGGAAACACTGTGGATGTAGTCTGCAAACAACAAATACACACCACAAACAATCATATTCACAGAATCACTATTGAGGGGAAAATACCAAAACACAGCTTCTGCTGCATTGTATTCAAGTCTTCAAACTCTGTTAAACAGTTGGAAATTTGAACTTTCCCTGAATCTAACATGAGTAATCATTTCTCTTCCCACTGTGGGAAAACAAACCTACTAGAGCGTGATTTAAGCAAAGATCACAGCCTCCAGTGATAAATATGCTGCGTCATTATGGGAGTGCGTTTGTTAACCTGATGGCTTGAAGGCGATTTTGCTCTTCTTGCCCTTGGTGTTGTGCCGTACAAAGGTGTCTCTGAGCAGGTCGGAGGCGATGGCTCTCTTGTGAGGGTCGGGCTCGAAGCAGCGCAGGATGAACGACTTGGCCTCCAGCGACAAAGACTCAGGGATCTCCGGGTGGATCTTGAACATACCCACCTGTAACACAAAGCCACAGAGGCTCACGCTGAAAACAGATGCACAAAATACTGATAAGAAGTTTGGGAATCCAGTTTTTAACATCAGGCTTCAGAGAGTGAAGATATCTTATGGTAAACACCAACCTTAAACATGGCTGCCTGTGGCTCCCCCAGCTCATGGAAGGGAGGTTTTCCTGTGGCCATTTCTATGATGGTACATCCCAGCGACCAGATGTCGGCTGGGGCCCCGTACCCTCGAGGGCCCTTATCAATGATTTCTGGTGCCATGTACTGCAGAGTACCTGCAGACAGAGAGCTGGATACTAACCCAGGACAGCTATTTCTAACAGATACAGAGAGACAGGTAACTCATCTGGAGTCAGATTCAACAAATCTTTGCTGGACTTGATGACTGAGACCTAGATTTGGAACTGTGCCTTTTCTCAACAGGTGGCTTGTCTTATCTAAAACATGATTAGAAACCAAGGGTCGACCTCACTGGAGACCTCACTCCAAAAGAGGCAGGTGTTAACATAATCTGATTTTGAATCCAGATCCTGACACTGAAGATCTGCACTGATTTCAAATTATTGCAATGATTCAAAAGTCTGCAAACATCAGATCTGAGTCATTTTACTCCTAAAAGGAGAATTCAAAGGAATGTATCAAATGCCATTATATTTTTTATTTAACTCTTCAGTTTTTCGTAATAATTCTGAGTGGATTCAGTATCTAGACTGCTCGATGTGCTGATGTAAACAGAGAGCTATAAAAGGAATCAGCAGAGAGAGAGAGAGAGCGATGAAAGCAGCAGAGGAGAAACAGATAAGGGCACACACACACAAACACACACCTGCTAATGAAAGGTAAACACCTTTCTGTCTCTGCTTGATTAACTAATCTAATTACACACGTCGCCGGCTGCTGGAGAAGGCCAGATGGCCAATGAATGTGCATGTCCATATGTGTGTGCACATTCACATTCACACTGGCTCGCATGTCGGAGTGTTTCCATAGAGGCTGATAGTGGCTCTTGACATTTTGAGGGTCATTTGATATTTACAGTCATAGTCTGAGACCGCAGCATTTCTATGACTCCATTTATTGCAGCCCAGAGAATTACTAACTGTGACTCAGCTTAGCCTTTTTGTTTTACAGTGTTAATAAAGCATCCTGTGGTGGTACACAGTATTATTTCTAAAATTTTAATGTTGTATGTTAAAAATTAAAAGCATTTCATGCCAGTTGTTAGTATGTATATTTATAAAGAAAATCCCTGTGAAAACACTAGAAAAAAACTCTGAAATGTCTATTGTAAACATCTGACTGAAGAGGAAAGGTTTGCATATTTAGAAAAGAAAATGGGACAAAGAGCAACGGGAACAGACTAAACAGACCAAATCTGTGAGGAACATGAAGTGTGTCACTTGAACATTCACTGAGGAGACAAAAACACATCTGTGTGGAGATATGTGAAACATGTACGTTGTGGATGTACAAGGTATTAGCTGGATATCTATCACGTGTATCGGGGGAAGAGTAAGTATAATCAAGTTACCGGTGAATGTTTCTGTACAGGGGTTGACTCCTGCCAAACGCTTAGAGGTACCGAAGTCTGAGATCTTCAAGACACCGCTGTACGTGTTCACCAACACATTATCACCCTGATGGAGAGAGAGACAGACCGAGTGTCAACAGGAAGGTTTTAAGTCAGACACAGAGAGACAGCAGACATGGTGGAAGTGAACAGCTAGATAACCCAGGAGTATCTCTGCAAGGGAAACCTAAAGATACCAGGAAAATAAGTCTCTAACGTAGAAAGCTAACGCAGAAAGGAAACAAAGAACAGACTAACTCAGAAAAATAACATGGGATACTCACACTGTAAACAGACACTGGGAAAACACGAGGGAGAGACAAGACACAGGTGAAGCAATCACACACAGGTGAGACACATGAGGTAATCAGAGGAGGGCGAGCACAGGAAGTCCAGACAGGGAATTTCATAATAAAACAGGACATAAACTGGAAACACAGAAGACAAACCACAATACAGAGAAAGAAACTAGGTTTATAGCTTATATATGGTAATATGGGCTGGGATTCATTCACATGCATTGTTGTTAAGATACAGAAGCTGCACTGGTTCTTGAACGCTGCTCACAGACATGGTCTCAAATACAAGTGCAGTTAATTCTTACTTCTTTTGTCTTGACAAGTCAGGTTTATTTAACATTGATATTTCACAGCAGGCCTTATAAAGAACACGAATGGTAGCTGGTTTCTTATTTAACAGTTCTATTTCCAGGGCCCTGTCGTGCTCACTCGCTGGCATTACGTGATATTAAAGCTAAATGAAATCACCAGATCGTCAGTGTTAAATTACTTACACCTGAAATGTCAGAATGTCTGCTGTGAAAATGGGTTTTTGTCAGTTACAAAAACACCAGGGTGGATATGACTCAGGGAGTAGAGTGGGTTATCTACTAATCAGGGTGTCAGTGGTTTGATACCACTCTAGTTCACATGTTAAAGTGTTTTCAGTAAGACCCTGAACCCCATGTATCATCAGAGTATGCATAATAGGAAAGGTCTATACAGCATGTGTAGAGAAAAAAATTTATTATGACATAGATTTAAAAAAAAATAAGAAAATTAATAAAAGTCTTCATAAAAGACAAGATAGAAGCTACAGGTACCTTGATATCTCTGTGGACGATCTGGTTCTCGTGCAGGTACCGGAGCCCCTCCAGGATCTGTCTGGTGTAGAAGATTATCGTGGCCTCTTTCAGTGGACCCCATTTGGACCGCAGCAGCGCAGACAGGCTTCCTGGAGAAAGGAGAGAAGGAGTGTCCAAAACCTATCATGAAATGGGAAGATGACCAAGCAGTTAGAGAGACCGCCCGCTAACCGAGAGGCCACAAGCACCGATCTCTGAAAGAAACTGTTTGTCTGATTTTTAATACCGAACTGTGTCTTTATTTTCTTGAACAACAGCCTCTGCCCACCTGCTCAGGTATTTTGTGACGCAGCACAGAAAATAACCATTACACATACAAAGTAGATAGAGATTTACTACTAGGGACATTTTCACATCCATACTGATATGTTTAATCTTGCATTTATTCATCATATTACCAACAGTATATGGACACGTTGTCTGGGTTAAACTCAGCCCATGTTTTTCATGGCTCCAGTTAAAGGTTCCCTGTGGAGTTTTTGACCTCTACCCACACTATGAAGCAAGGTGTTTGTGAGTGGATCTTCACTTTATTTCTTCCTCTCCACAAGACACATGCATGCATGATACATTTCAATAAACAGGCCACAAAGTGTGATATTCAGTATGTGAGGTGAACAGACTATTCACACTGTTTCCTAACATACACAGTGATTATACTACACAGGATCCATTGAACCATCTTGTCATACACACACACACGCACACACACCTCCAGGCACTTGCTCCATGAAGATCTTGATGTATCCGTTCTCAGAAACAGAGCCCAAGTACTGAACAATGTTTCTGTGCTTCAGGTACTTGTGAAGGGCGATCTCTTCATGAAGGGGCTGAGAGTACCTGAGTCACCGACACACAGAGAGACACACTTGTTTACATGGCTCATTAGTACAAAAACAACACACACACTGTTGTGCAGATTTTGTGAAACAAGACATTCATTAACACACGGGATGTAACATTATTCAGGGGCTCTCCCATCATCCAAACATTTGGTGATAAGTTACTTTTTAACCAACAACATAACAACTTATGAAGTAGGAATGGGGATTTTCATCATTCAGTCTGTGAGAAGCAAAAAAGACTTTCCACTGCCCTTTTAGCTTTTTCTTTCTTTTTTTTTTTAATATGTTTTTAAGATGTTATTTGAGTCTACCTGCTGTCTCTCTCAGGGATCTCTTTGATGGCGATTCGGACCTGGTTGCTGAGGTCTCTCCCAGCATACACCACTCCATAAGTTCCTCGCCCCAACACCACCCTGTCGCCTGTCTCATTGGTGTCATACTCATACTGTAACACGCAAAGATGGACACATACACATTCTTGATGATCAGAAACTATAAATAGCATCAGCTATATTTATACCAACACACACAAGGGTACAAACACTCTCTGACCTCCAGTGTGTCTCCATCTCCCTCCCCTTCCAGCTCCACAGCGTTTCCTGTACCATCAGATATCATCTCTTTCACCATGGAGCAGAACCTGAAGCATGTTTATACACACACGACCAGACACAACCAGACATTATAATTATCTCTGGTTCATGGCCATCAGGTCGTGTTACAATACAAACACACATAACATACCGGACGTACGCAAACACGGACAAACACACACACCTACACAGACACATCTAGAGGTGTGTGTCCTCACCGACCGCACTGCTCCTCAGTGGAATAGTAGATCTGGAAGTCATCAGAGTTGTCGTGGACGTAGAGGAAGCAGCAGCGCTCGTCAAACTTACTGATGCTACAGGCAGGAGAGTTCGATTAGACCAAAGCTTAGATTCATTTTGTTTCTCTTTTTCTGTGTTATGATAGATATCTTTTTAATGTAATCTCAAACCTTCAGTTGAATGTTTTTCCTCCACATGTAAAGCCTGTTTCAAAAGAGCTTTGGCCAAATTTTGTTCATGCAGCAAAACATTTTAAAATGTAACAAATGGGATCTTAACATACTTCAATGTTTTGGATTTCATGTGGCCAAGAATTAAGAGTATAAAATCAATCAAAATTGACTTTATAATGTGTTAAAATTAATAAAAAACAAAAACAACTTAGTTTATAGTTTTTTAGCTACATGATATCCAACTCTCTTTCATACCTGATGCCTTTTATGGACATTGCAGTGAAGTTCCACTCATGGATGCCTTTCTGTAATGGAAGAGAATCAAGTTTTTCATTTTCATGCTGTTCAAATTGGCTCAGATTGGTCTCATATTCACCAGGATAAAAGCATTAGAACTCCTTTAAAGTCTATTTTTTAAAAGTAAATACAAAATTATCAGCATTTTCATCCACTACTGTTTGAAAATGTGCACAGAGAAGTGGAAAAGAGGGTGATATTCTTACTGTTTCAGCAGGAGAAACATGCCAAATAGAGACATTCTTCTCTTCTGCCTCGTTATTAATTGAGACATAAGAAGGTTGGTAGACCTTCGTGGGCTCCAGAATCAACACCTGCAACAGAGAGACAAAAACATATGGAAAGACATGTTAACATGTTAGCCCGGGCTTCGGAATACTGTGAATATTGTGCATATTTAGTTGTCTATGTGTGTTTGTACTGGAAACCGCAGACGATTGGTGGTACGCTGTGTGGCCTCCACAATGATGTCCATCCAGAAGTTGAGTCTCTCCCGCTGAGGAGAGTGCTCCACTGTCTGCTTCTTAAACCTCTGGATCAGCTGCAGGTTCTGCACCACTGACCGCAGATACCTGGAAGACAAAACACAGAGGAGAGGACAATGCAAGTTACACTGGTTTCACACTGTTAGCAGGAATACATTTTCAGAAAAGTCCAGTTAAATGCCTTTAGCTTCATCTGAACATTTGTGCCATCCAAGCGTTTTTTTTTTTTTTTTTATTGTTAGCTTCTTACTGCTCTATAAAGAATTGGCCTTTCGTTCAATAATAAAGCCAAAAGTCAGAGTTTATGAACCCTTTATACAGCATGCTTTATTAGAAGATGGTACAACTTGCTATACAACCAAAAAGAATGGTAATAATACATTGAATGAAAATTTGAATCCTCTTCTAGCCTATTATTATTAATATAATACTGAAAATATAGTTATTTTGATTACAACATGTATGTTGTTGATTGACTGGGTCTTATATCCTCTTGAAATTCACTTGGAATAAACGGAATAGATAGAATTTATAGATATATCGAATTTTTTTTTCTGATTCAAACGCTTCAATAATACAGAGAGCAGATTTGTGTCAGCCTAAAGAAACATGTGTGTTAATGTGAAGGTGTTTACCAGAGAGGTGGCTTCAGTTTGAAGAGCTTCTCTGCAGCCTGAGTAGCTTTGGGGATGTCATTAGCCAGCATGCTAACAGTAAAGAACTGGCCCACGTCCCAGTAATTATTCATTTTTTCCAGGGAACCTTTGCGTCCCAGCAGACTGTTCAGCCTCACACCTAAACACATGAGGTTATCAGTGGGGAGAGAGTGGGAAAAATGCATTTTCTCAGTTTCTTTCTGAACAGTTCACCATGAGTTAATAGTCTGAAATTGAACAAAAGTGACACAGACAAATGAAGCCGATGGAGTAAACAAGGGCTCTTTGAAAGTAACATGTCTGAAATTGTACATGGCTTGAGTGCACATGTTCTGTGAACAGTGCCAGTAACCTCTCACCTATTTTTCTCAGTTCGATTGAGCTCTCAAACTGTAAACCAGCAACTATGAGCAGGACGGCCAGATTGATGCCAGAGTAGAGAGTGGGCTGCAGCTCAAAACCCTTCCTGTACCTGAAGGTGGAGGACAACACATATAAATAAATAAACAGAACGAAAAAATCAGATAAAGACTTTGACAGGAGCATTTCTTTTCTGTGCTCTTACCACTGTATAGCGTTGTCTCTGTTTTTAGTGTCTTTGCAGTCTGAGTCCAGGAAGATGTCCTTGTATATTCGTCCACAGAGGCAGAACATGTCCGGCGCTGGATGTTCGCATGACTGTAACACCTGTAGCATCACTCTCAGAGCCTGCTCCCTGTCTCCAGGACTGTTTCTCCTGCACAAACGCAGATGGTTTTTTATTATCTATTTTTTATCAAAACTAATTTGGGTGAAAAGGGAATAAAAAACATAAAGAGGAGGTCATGATATTACATTATATTACAAAGATCAGGCAAAAGAAAAAGCGTGGTACCTGTTGAGAGCAAAGGCGTAGTGGAACTGGATCATGGGCTGAGTTGCCAGATCACATGTCGGCAGCATCTCCAGGGTTTGCACCAGCTTCACCATGGCGTCATAGTCCTGGTGGATCACACGGAGGCAGTTACATCAGGCTTTTCCTCACTGCTACTGTTCATGATGGAGTTTCTCAAAATTTACACCGTGTTGTGTTTGTACCTGTATGTCTCTGTAGGAAAACAGCAGGTTCATGACGATGTCTTGCGTGAGGACCTCTGTGTTGTCGATTCGCAGTTTAATGCGGGAAAGCTCCTTCGCCAGCTCCTCTCCCTGATATTTCTCCCTGGCCTTTCTGATGTCATTTAGCAGGGTGTCCTTAAAGGAGGCGCTGCAGGACAGGCGATCGGATAGGAAGAAATAAATAATCATTTTTATTTTCTGTACCTTGGTGGATGTGGAGAGATAAGTAGAAAGAGAAAGTGACATGGAGAAAGACACTTGAATGCAAGATGATAACACTGGGAAATGATTCTATTGTGGGGTGAAGCAAATTTCACTTTATACTTTCATTTTATTCCAGTTGTGGTGAAACTTATCTGTGTTTACGTATGTACAGCTCTCACCAGGATGTGACATGGATGTCCTTCAGCAGGCTGGTGAAGCGGTCGGTCAGGGGGACACAGAGCGGCCCCAGCAGGTTGTCCCAGCTGGGCTGCATGTACTCACTGGCCCTGCGCTGGGCGTCACTCTCACAGCACATATACTCATTGTTAGGAGTCACTATGTAGGGGATGAAATAGTAGTTACCACTGGATGCCTAGAAGAAGAGAGGGAGGGGATTTTAGGTTTTAGTCACAGATCTCTGATTACCGGAGATGCTTTCAAATGAATAGTGTAACTATGTCACAACTATATCAGATGAACACATGCTGGATACTGATGTGAGGTGTAAAAGGAGTCCAAGACAAGAAAAAGGAGGAGGGGGCTTGGTGAGGAGAACATGAGGATTAGAGAGTGATTAATGAGAGGGATCAGTAGTACACCACTGATATTATTCGGTGGCAACAGTAGAGCACAAACATATGCACATCAATACACTCCTGGTCGTTCTTCTTCTTGCTTGTACAATCTGTACAACGTTCACTTTTATTTTCTTAACAGTGTTGTTGTTTTTTTTGTTGGTTTACCGTCTTCATCCTCCTCCACCTTTGGGCATATTCTTTATGATCATAAATCCTCTTTATTGTCATCTTTATATTGAGGTCTTACCATTTATTCTGGCTTATTATACCTTGTCTGAAGTTGGACAGAGCTTCGCTTCACAATTATACCTGAGGTCAAAGTCTATATACACCAATGAAGAAATCTACATTGGGAAGTTGTCCTGTCCTTTAATAGATGAATAAAAAACAGGAGAGTAAGGGAGCTGTGAATCAACTATAAGTGTGTGCAAGTCCATACATGTTTAACCAAGGGGATTCCAGGCCTTTTAGAAAATCTAAATTATTTGCTGAGTGCACTCTGTTTGTCACACTGGATAACATCAGCTGAATGAGTAAGAGTGGGTACATGACACATCATGGGTCTTAAATCCAGATGTTGTTATAATCAGTTCTGTAACTAGACTGCCTTTCTTCAGACAGGCTATCCAAGATAAATCAAAGCACACAGGGGATAATCCAATCAAATCCAATAATAATCCATCACAGAAAAATAAGGATTGCCTCTGTGGTTACTAACAACACTACAACTCCTAACATCTAAATTATTTAGTTTCTATTCTAATCTCTATTTAACTCTGGAGTAGAGGACAGGAAGCTCATTTTGAATAAAGCAAATACGTTTTATTAACTCATCAAAGGAGTTAGTGCCTGTTTGATGTTCTCATTTTACTGCAACGTATTATTCTTATAGAATTAAGACAACATCATCATCAAAATATCAGTTACAGAGTTTCTGCTGTGACCCTAAGCACATTTTACCCTTCTGTGACTTAGTGACTTGCATGTTGTTAGGAGATTAAAACTGTTAATCACACAAGATCCCACTGGAGCGGTCACTGTTTTTGGCCCCTCCCCATTCTTTGTTATCATTAGTAGTCTTTGACGAAATCTCCCAGCATGCTTTGGTGCAGCATGGTACCTACTTTATTGCGCAATCCAGAGCCTCTGTACTCTGGAGGCAACTGAACCCATGGAAAACCTAATGCTGGAGGACGAGTGGCCTACTCCACACACACACACACACATGAACACAGCATACATACATTAAAAATCTGTTACCATTAAGATTAATGATTAATGATACAATAGTATATTTCAGGCAACTGTCACACATGTTCTGATGTGTGTCTGTTTGTGTGTGTGTGTGTGTATGTAAAAGAGAGAGAGAGAGAGAGAGAGAGAGAGAGAGAGAGAGATACTTACTGTGTTTTTCTGCACTACCATGTCCTATGAGGAGATAGAACAAAACAAATGTCAGAGTGGACCTGGACATGTGCACATGTGTACTTTTGAGTTGCACTTCCACTACTTGAAACAGCTGTTTCCCCCTGCCACCACAGTGCAGGACCAGCTACACCACCCACACACACTGACCAATGCACACACACTCACTCTGGTCTGTAAATAACTCAGTGGATGACTTTGTTCTAAGGAGGTGCAAGGGAATGGCATCTGTGAACTCTGGTTACACTAACAGATGATTTAAAGAGGTGTGTGAGTGCATGTGTGTGTGTACGTGTACCTTCAGTGACTGGGCAGTGTCGGGGTCAGTGTCATGGTATAGGATGACATTGTTGGCCATGTCAAAGCTCTCCCTCACGCCAAGGTGGTAAAAAAGGGAGGGCTGCCGAAAGACATCACTCATATCCACAACTGCGATGTCTAGAAAGAGGAAGATTAGAAGGATGATCACAACAGGTCAAATACAATCCATGAGTATGTGACCTGACAGGTTGCCATAGATTCTTGAACACAAGAGCTGAGACGGAAATCCAGCTGCCCTTGAGTGTTGACAGAAAATCTCTCTGCAGTAGATTTAAACACTTTAAACCTTGTTGAAACTGGCCTTGCTTTGTCATTTACTTCCAATTACCATCACTACTTTATCTGGTGATGATACTGGATCATGTTTGTGGTCGATTAAACAAAGGATTTTGCTCTTAGACCTGCTATGAGCAAACTCAAATCCACTGTATTAAGTTCAAGTCCTAAATGCTGAAGTATTAAGGTGGTGCTCAGTGTTTTTGGCCCAGAGTCTTCAGGAAACGTTAAGGTTAAGACAACACTGGAAGCTGTTGTCGAGACATTTTTCTGAAAAACACAAATGTCAGCCTCATGACATCACTGAAGGTCTTCAGATTTCAACATCGCACAAAATTTCCTGCCAGGCCAGATTGAGATGTTTCAGAGGATAAATGAAGACTTTGACCTGGTTGTGGCACTAAACGGAAAGTCATAGGATCATCAATATCATTTGGCTTCATCCTCTGGGTACATACATGCCTGCACATCATTTCATGACGATCCATTCAGTTGTTGTTTAGACATGAGGAAACATTTAAGAATCACCAGAGACACTGAGGTTACTCATCTGGAGACTATGAACATGAATACAAAACATAATGACATAACTCGATATTAGTCAACATTAAGGTCAATGGTACTTTACCATACTATAGGCTTAGACAGGGATATTTCACAGCAGACCTTCTGACATGTCCCGGCAGGAATGATCTATTACATCAACGATTTTATTGAGCTCACAGCACCAGTTCCATGCTTTCATTGTGTAAATAGACTGTCTGCCACAATCATACAGTGTGTTTTACAGTACCTGTGCTGACAACTTAATGACTGCCATGAGAAAGACTTTCAGTGAAATACAATAGGTGCTCTTTCCACATGCACAGTTACCTGGCTTTGTCTTTCTGTTAAAACTTAGTTAAAACTATCTGTGTCAGTGTCGTCAGCAGAGATAAACCAGCATCTAACCGGCAATTCAAAAATTTGAGAGCAGCTCTCATTTCACAGCCGTGATCAGACTAGGAGCAGTAAAAGGTGTCATCTTCTAAAGATGAAGACAGAATGATGAATCGTGTGGCAGAGAGAGGGGTTGACCTTAATATTTAATCTGAGTCAATAAAGATTTTCAGGTCATGTGGTGACCGCACATGTTTTTAGCTGGGGTGGTAACAAGTAATGGGATCATCAGTCAGTGAACCAGTGAATGGACAAGATAACTATGAGGAATCAGATTAGTTTCTTAGTTACTTAGTTATCATAATTTATAAAGAATAAACAAGAAACACAATAAGAGGTTAAAGGTCACCATTATGTGATAATGACAATGATCATGCAGTGCAGGGGGAATGAGGGGGAGCAAAGATATGATGTCACATGATTTAAAAAATTCTGCACAAATGAATGTAAATTGTGCTTGACTGTGCATGCAGGCAGGGAAATGCTAATAGGGTGTGATAATGAATTTTCATGCATACACACTGTGGTGAGTCCATAGGTTGTTGCGTAACACACTGCACCTTGCATATGGGTTTGCATCATCCCAGCAAAACTTAGTTTCTACTCGAAAAACCTATTGAGTGCATGGCTTACGGTTTGTGTGTCCGCTGTTGCAACAGAATTCACTCCACTATTTCAACATGGCAGTTACTCAGATGCTGTGGGAACAACTTTTATGCAACTTTTCAAACGACTCTGATGCAGCTTAAACTCATAATCTCATCTTTTTTCACATGCAAATGACCAGAACCTGCTGTTTCTTTGACACACACACACCTGCATCGTAGAAACTGTCCAGCACCGATGTCTCTCCAAAGTCCAGCCTCCCGAAGGTGACGGTGGTGAGCAGGGCGCTCTCTGAGTCGCAGGCTCGCTGCAGACTCTGCAGAGCTCCGGACTCCGGGCTGCTGGCCATCACCGACTTCAGCCCGTCGTTCAGGACGTACACGGCCCGCAGGGAGCGCTGCTTGAAGGGCGGACTGGGGCTGGACACCTCGGCCCTCTCCCGGTCCCTGTCCACGCTCAGCCCGGCGGAGTGCTCCCCTCCCATGTCGACGACCTGCGCGCTTTGCCCGGTTTCCATAGCGAGAACTTGGGGGGTTGTCTGTGCGTTATCTCCGGCTACTTTCCACCTCTCCCTCCCGTTAACTCCTTTATTGTGTCGGGACTCCTCCGTCTTGTCGTCCTGTCGCTCACTTGTTGCGCACCTGTCGTGGCTGGAGCGCAGCGCGTCTGAGTTTGTGACCCAGCATCTCCGCCTCATTAACTCACATCATGTGGCGATTATCTCGCACCAAGAAGCCCGCTTCCTTCCAGAGACTGGATCCGACTAGATTCCTGAGAGAGAGAATGAGACGTGGAGAGAGGGAGGAGAAAGGGGGGGTACAGAGATACATCCACAAACTGAGTGTCTGGCTGCTCCACGAGGAGAGTGTTTATGTTGCAGGATACAATCAGGTCCTGGCACAGTCTGAAATACTATCGCCGTGTCTCTGGTTGTCTAAATATAAAACTGTGTCCTTCTGGTGCCCTCACAGCAGCCAAGTTATTCTCAGTTATGTCCTCCTGACAGCAAATAAATTCAGCAGAGGGATGATATTTCCTTTTTTCCTCATCAGTTATCCTGAATCAGGTTTCACTTCCTGATATCATGGCTGGACTTCATGTTTTTTCCTGAAGAACCGTGGCCATTTTTTGTGTGTTTTTTAAATATCTGCCAACGCATATCATCTACATTTCAGATATCCAAATAGAGGGAAGTAAAGGGTTCATGCTGCAGTTTACATACTGTTCCTGCATTGGGCTGAAGCACACTGACTATGTAAGTCTGCATGGTGCCATGTGCCAGTGCTGGACTGGACTGACTACCAGTGTTCATCCATCAAACTCTGACAAGAAGGGACATACACTGCAGGTCCATGTGTTCTCAGAGTGGGGTCATGATACCCACTGGTCCCTCAATACTCACTGTAATAGCAGGGTTTTAATGCAACCAAAGTGCCATTATTATAATTTTATGTTGTATTATGTTTAACATGAGTTATAACACTAATATAATACTAAGTACTGATTACTTTTCTAGTTGCCAAAGGTGGGAATAACAATAATACTTTTAATGTGTATCCATCAGTGGTTGAAAAGATTTATATCCTCACAGGTAGAAGTGGACTGTGTAGAAGATTAACACTTATGAGGTAAGACACACCAGCTCGAGTTTGCTTAGACTGCACTACATCTGAAACATCCTAAAAAATATATAAATAAAATAAAGCAAGCACATTTTTGGCCCATGCTACATTTCAACTTCATAACTGGATCCTGGATAATGAAAACATGCATCATCTAAGACCAATATAATGATGACATGTGGTGATTTTCTTCCATGATTCCAAAAGCCTGCTGCAGCTCAGTGGTTTTTTTTTTTTGGACACTTGGGGGCAGCAGAAACAAGTTGTAAATAAAACATGACTAAATGATTATTTTTGCAATAGCAAACTTGATAACAAACAGGTGTTAACATGGACACCTTTTTATACAGTTGGGTTTTTTTGCTGTTATAAATATGTTTTCAGTTATACTTCCCAAAACCACTGTGTACAGCAAAAGTCGAGCTTATTAAGGTGTGTATCTGTTTTTTCCCCCATCACATCAAAAATAATCCTGTTGACGTTATTCCTGCAGTGGTCTAAGTCACCATTAAGACTGTATCAGGACTTTCACTTCTCCTTTGATTCACTTAATTCAGACTGAGAGTACATGCAGTTTCCATCTGTCACAAGCACGTACAGTTCTCTGACAGTCATTTATATGCAGAAGCACTTACTTGAACAGATTGGAACAAAATGCTCCTACAAACAGTATGTATAATCACACACACACATTTTCTTCCAGCAGACAATTCAATTACTGTATCATTGTCCTGGTTTTTCAGTTACATCTAAATAATGCTGTTGTTTTAATTCTGCGGTGGTTTAAGAGGCTGTTAAGACTGAATCAGAGCTTTCATTTCTCCTTTTGTTCACTCAGGCCTTCAGTGGCCTCAGAGCATTTCTAGTTTCCATCTATAACACACATATAGAGTGCTATATAGCAGTGCTCTATAGCAGTCATTCATGCAGGAGCACCAGTTACGCAGATTAACAGTGTTATGAGAAACAGAATGCAACAGTGTTCCTATCAACAGTATGTACTGGATATAAACACACACATTTTACTGGCAGACAATTCAAACAGTTTTTTTTTAAATAAAATATGCACACATACAGTACATAATAGCATCTTTATTACACTGAAATATAAAAGTATATATATTTATCACTATCCTGGAGAGAAAGGACCAAGTCAAGAAAACAACTTGTAGCCTCAATTGGAGCAGTTTTCTCACTGTCATAAGAAAGAAAGAAAGAAAGAAAGAAAGAAAGAAAGAAAGAAAGAAGAGAGATTTGGAGTCAAACAGGAAGGCCACAGTGACAGGTTGCCATAGATTCTGTGCACATTTATGGAAGGGAGGCAAACAGTCAAACATACATGCTACCACACATGCACATACATGTTTTCATCTTCCTTTACCTGTGAGGACTTCACACTAACTATACATTCCTTGAACCCTGTCCATAACTTAAACCTTCACCTGCTGCCAAAAGAGCACCAGAAACACCAGGTGCACATGGATCTCAATTTGAGTTTCGGGATGAGATGCGACCAGCACAGCTGTTTCATGAGTCGCAATATCAAAGTGCAAAAGCAAAAGAGGTTGAATTTTCTTTTCCTATCCGGAAGGCAATACTCTTGATGTGAAAAATATCATAGATAGGTGCATTCATGTAGAGATGTGTTTTACTCAAAATAAAATTTGAAGCCTAACTAGCCTGGCTCTGTCATAAGGTAACAAAACCAAAATGTAAAGAATGACAGTTTAAGGTTTTACCAGTGGACATGTGCAAGACTATTTATTGCCCGGAAGCAGTGGCTTATCCACATTTTCACACTGAATCAGAGGTGATGGCGATGATTTGACAGAGCCAGGCAAGCTAATTTCCCCCTGTTTCCAGTTTTGTGCTATTTAGCATACAGGCATTAGAGTGATATCAGTCTTCTCATAATTCCCCCCAAGAAAGCAAATATGCATTTCCCAGAATGTCAAACTATTCCTTTATGTAGCACCTATCTATAATGTTGGTGAGATTTAATAAAGGGGGGAGATTCCTGATGTGCTTGTAGTTTTAACCAACTGACATTTGAATATTTCACTAAAAACTTCTGGCACTAAGAGGAGGAAGAATTGTGAAATATGGCCGAATGCAAGTGCTGTTATTGGCTGATGCTTCAAAATCTCCTGCCTGCAGTGTACCATAGAAGCATCAAGCACAGTGTGCCTAGTGATAATGATGTGCCTTTAAAGTCTGTGCTTTGACCCTAAACCTGAATCCAAACATTTATTCCAGCATGTTGAAGAAGTCAGGACCAGCCACAATGACCTCACTGCAGATGTAAATCCACAGTCCTCACATGGATGGAAAACAAACCACAAACACACACACACACCCCAGATAAGAGGCAAAGGCCGCAGAGTGGACGCAGAACAGCACAGAGGTCATTTGAACCAGCCAGGCTACGGAGGTCGAGTCCCAAGTTTCCTTCACACTCAGAAAGAAAAAGTACCAATGGGGTCACCACGGCAACCATAGCTCCGTCTCATCGTTCTACAACTGTGGCAACACACAGCGACGGGCCACGGTCAATCCGTACCGGTGGCATAGCAAGCTCTGACAAGATAGCGGTAAACTGAACAGAGAAGCCTCTTTAAAAGAAAAATAAAGAAGTAAACACAGGATAAGACGGCGTCAGGGGGGGAGAGGGAGTGGGGTGGCTGATTCCATGGTGCTGAATTGTTGCTGATGGTGATCGTGATGATCATTTGGCACAAACTTTATCTTGGCTGAAGTGTCTCGGCCAACAGTGAAAATGTTTTCAGATGATGGCCTCCGATGTGGTGATCAGAGTGTGCAGATGAGGATGCTCCAGTCTTTATTTTGACATATTTTTCTTTATGTGCTCTACTTCCATCTGTGAAACAAATATCACACAAAGTCACCACATTTGTCATTGTAATTTGTTTTCCCTTTAAGTTATTTGATGCTTTCTGATCCCTTGTTTGGACATGAAACAGTTCAAAAAACATGACTACTTTTAGACAAAATTATACTGCAGTAGGGGTATATTTCGCCCTCTTGTGGTCAAAATGAGTACTAAAAAAACACTTATTAAAAAAACACTGGCCAGAAGAAAATCCACCCACCAGTCCTTAACCAGTCTCACCTGTAAAGTAACACGAATCTTCTTCTCCTCATCCAGGGCACTGGCTAACTGCTTCATCTCCTGCCTGAAGTGCACAAAAACACCTCAGCATCATGATGTA
Source organism: Selene dorsalis (assembly GCA_900303245.1). Lineage (NCBI taxonomy): Eukaryota > Metazoa > Chordata > Actinopteri > Carangiformes > Carangidae > Selene > Selene dorsalis. The sequence goes on from OMNW01024946.1 coordinate 19,768, forward strand.
TGACAAAAACCAAAACACAGGCCTACTGTTAACTTCAGTATGATGCACACATTTACCTGTGCTGGCTCTTCAGCAGTTCCACAGAGGTCCTCAGGTCTCTCAACTGGTTCCTGAGTTCCTCTAGTGTTATAGGGGTCAGAGGTGAGTGCCGGAGCTCGGGAGAGGGGCTCAGACCGGAGGAGGAAGACGGGGAGGCGGGTCGATGGCCGGCATTTGGTGGGGTCAGGACAGAGGGCTTGGCGGGCAGTGGTGCTTTACTGTCAGGTGCCTAACAAAAATACATATTGGTCATTTGAACCTTTTAAGAATCATTATATTTGTCAGGAATTCAATTATTTGACCTTGAGGTGAGAAAAATTTGCTTTCAATCTGAACTTTTAGGTCAACATAGGTAAGACGTCCTTCAAGTTTTTACAATGGTTTAAGGAGGCTCAAGACTGGAACAGGAACATGTAAACTTTTTAAGACTTTTCTTCACTAAACTAGTTGAAATTATCACTCATGTCATTTTCAGCACTGACTGTGTGTCACTTTATCAAAAAAAATCCCAAAACTATAATATTTAGCATGCCAATAAGTATTGTGTGACATGTCAGGGTGTAACTTACCCTGACATGTGTTATATTGTGTTACATGTCAAGATTATGTAGAAACAGGAAAATCTATGATGTGGTGCCCTCTGCTGAATAAAATAAATATTGCAAAGAGACTAGGTCAAGGTGGTGGTCGTACAGAGAGAGTTGGAAGTCCTTTTCTCTGGGATATATCTAGAGATCTGATGGGAACAGGCTCCGGCTCGGCCATCCCTCTCTCCTTGTCCTTCCTGTCCTCAACTATAGGCAAGTCCAGGTCAGCACTGGACAGGGAAGACTGCAAGAGAAACAGACAGAGGGAAACATGTTATGAAATGACTGTCCTGGTCTTTTTACCTAGGTTTCCTGCATTTCTCTGGGACACAGATATAAGACCTCTCAGAAGATTGGAAGTAAGACGCAACAACAACTCAACGCTTACAGGTGTGATGATCTGTGAGCGAGGCCGGCGGTCTGTGACTCTTGGCCGCGTCGCTGTTGGATGACTCAGCTTCTCTGTTGAAGACACCACCACATCCAGGTCCATGTCTGCACAAACACAACAACAAAAATAATACACGCATTTTCAGCGAGTGAAGTTGCACACGCAAAGCGAGCGAGAGTGCTCTGACAGTTACAGAGGCACCAACATGTCCTGATCTCATTGGTCGATGCTCCTGTCAATCACACTCACCGGTGTCATGTGACCTGTCAGGGGTAGAATCTGGTGTCGAAGCCCTGCCCTCAGACTTGGGGCTTTCACACCTGAGCAGGTAAACCATACAACAACATTAGGCTTGGTGCGCTCAGGGATGCCTGGATGTTTTCTCAGAGTGTGCGTGTGTGTGTGCGCGAGTGTGTACTGACGCTAGAGGGGGGGGTCTCTCAGGACGCCGTGGGGGTTGGGAGGAAGAGGAGGAGCTTGTCTTTGGGGGGAGGGGTTTCTTGGGAAGGAGAGAT